>PVLD010023333.1:0-27596 GCA_004027595.1 Dinomys branickii | reverse complement strand
TTTTTTTTTTTTTTTTTATATAATTTGGATATGCCCAATATGGTGGCACAACCCTGCAATCCCAGCACTCAGGAGGCTGAGGCAGGAGGATGTTGCAAATTCAAGACCAGACTGGGCTACAAAGTGAGCTCAAGGCCAGTCTGGACTACATAGTGAGACCCTGTCTCAAAAGGACCAAAAAAAAAAAAAAAAACACCACAACATAATTTGGATAATCTTAGGGCCAGGGATATAGCTTAGTAGCACAGTGCCTGCCTGGCAAGTGCAAGGTCCTGAGTTCAATTCCTGGTACCAAAAAAAAAAAGTTAAATATTAAGATGGATAATCTTGGGCTGGGGATATAGCTCAGTGGAATAAGCGCTTGCCTGGCAAGCACAGGGTCCTGAGTTCGATCCCCAGTACCGCAAAAAAAAAAAAAAAAAAAAAAAGATGGATAATCTTGTTAGGAGTCTAAATTCAAAATGACTTTCACTGTTTGGACTATGGGGTTTCATTCACCAAGAAAATGATGCAGTATCATTAGACTGGGTTATTCACATTCTCTATCTCTTTCTCTACTTTATGACTATGAACCTGTAGTTTCTAAAAGCAAATTCATTTGTAGTTGATATTAACAATATGGATTTCCACATTTCTACTTTCACATGGATGTTTTGTTATGTCTAGAAGAGCAACCCTTTCCTTTTTATGGTGCAGGCTCTGCTTCTTTAAAGCTCTTTTCACAAAGCAAATCCCCCCCCTCCAAAGAATCCAGCTGTGACTATTAATCTTTGTTGATAGTAGAGAAACTTCTCAACACTAGATTCTTAACCTGTAAAACACAGTTAATAACAAAATACACTTTAGTGTACTCCTCTTTCTGATGCAACTAACTCCAGGATTTCTCCAAACAATATCCCCAAAGCATCCTCTGTTTTTTTTTTTCTTCAAATTTTAGTTTGCTATTTATGGGGAAAGAGGATCAAAGAAAACATGCAAAAAAAAAAGACTCTAATTTGACAAGATGAGCAAACTAGACAATCCTTCCCATGCATAAAGATTCACACTAAATAATCTTTCATTAAATCACACACATTTCCCCTACCTCACTGGGATCTTCTAAGAAATTTACATGCTTTTATCTAAACACAGGTAAACTGCATTTCCATTAAAGCTGAACTTTGACAATAAGGATGGCCTTCACCTGCTAAATTTTGAAAAGAAAAAATTTCCTTCACAGTATATAAACCTATAATACGTTCTAAAACAGCACAGATGATTGGAACAGAACGTGTAACAAACCCATACTAACATGTATCTTTTTGTTTTAATTAATTGAGAGAACAGGACAGTGTATTTTCAACCTTCTTTACCTCCTTGGCATATTATTATAGGACAACTAAGAAGGCACTCCATGATATTTAAATAATACCTCCAAATATAGTCTGCACACTGATTTCACCTGGTAAATCTCATAATCATGAAGACTCTTCTATGAACATTAATTAAAGAGCTTGATTTTTCTACCAACAATAATGCAATAAAAACAGCTAACTTTATTGTTTTACACAGTGTACTGATTGGTTTATAAGGATTAAATCATTTAATCCTCATACCAATCCTGAGATAAGCACTATTATTATCCCCATTTTATAGATGAGGAACAGAAGGGTACACAATTTATGGAGATCACAGAGCTAGAAACTAAGTATCACTACAGTAAAGCTTAAATTTGGAAAGACATAAAGTAACTTGTTGAGGGTTATTAGAATAACATTCAAACCTTTCCAACTTTCCTTGAAGTACAAAGACAACAGACCACATGAATCTCAGGATCTTTGATCTCTTAATCAGATAAGTCTAAAACCCAAACACCAATTTTATAAAGTAGAAGTTTTTCCCAGGCTCATTTTTATCCAGGCAACATGTACCATTAATCCAATATACATCTTACATTGCCAATGTCAAAAATTATCTTGAGTTCAGCAGTCCTTAAATTGTTCTCACGATCAACTTCCTCCAAGTCTTAAAAGTAATACTTCATAAGCCCCTGAAGCTCTGTCCCAGTTTTCTTTTTTTTTGGTCTTTTTGAGACAGGGTCTCACTTTGTAGCCCAGGCTGGTCTCCAACTTGCAACCATCCTCTTGCGTCAGCCTCCTGAGTGCTGGGATTACAAGCGTGCAACACCACGCCTGGTTATCACATCTTTAAAGCACAGCATTTGGGCTGGAGGTACAGCTCAGTGGGCTAAGTGCTTGCCGCTGAGCACTAGGGCCCTGAGTTCGATCCCCGGTCCCGGGGGGGCGGGGGGGAAGCACAGCATTCTTCTCTAACAAATGTGAGCTATACACAAAAAGGTACACTTGTCATATCTTCACCAAATAACTGAGGTTATTCTTTGTAGGTTGTCTCACGTTTTATTTTTACATTATTACATATGGGTGTCTAGAAGTCTTGATATATGATAACAATGGTCCAATTTTATATGATGTTTTGAAAACTCATTAACAACACTCTGTCATTGGCAATGAATGTATTTCAAGCTACCCCATGATCACATTACCAGGTAAACTGGTACCTTACTTTGAGAAAGAACAGCAGACAGTTGTTAATGAAACCTTAATTGAACTGTCAAAGTACCATCCTTACCAGCAAGCTAATGGGTAATTGACTACTCTTACACAACTGTCCAATACTGATAAGTTATTCTGCTAGTTACATTCAGCAGAAAGATAAATCAAGTCAGGCAGACTAAACTGTTCCACAATAAATCTCAGTGGAAAATGCTGCATCACTTCTACAAATATCTCTTCTTGTCCACATGGAAGAACAATATTCCTCAAAATTATATGCCACTTGTTTAGCCGTCAGTTAGTACCCCTGAGTCCAAAAAAGAAACTGGAGCAGACATAGTTCCTTGTCATCTGATATACCAGGCAAATACTTGCAAAATGAGCTAAATGAATATATGTTAGAATCTAAGCTAATCCTGTGTTACTCAGGTAGTTATACGGAGTGCAGAATGATGTAACATTGGAAGAATACTTTCTATGTTCCATTGTAATTATTTTAGAAAGTACTTGTTTCAGACTTACGCACTTTTTAAATTAAAAAGAAAAATCCTGTTTCAGTTAGTTAAAAGGTGGAAAACAACCTCACTAATACCTTGAGTTTCAGAATACCAGTACAAGTTTATACTGGTTTTGTTTTTAATCACTAGTTTTAACTACCTAACTTAGGTCACAAAGCAGTTAAATTCTAAATATAATAGGCAAGTCAGACAGCAAGTCATCAATATGTAAATATAAAAATAGAAAAGCATTTGCATACTAAAAACACACACCTGGAACTCTTTCTTTTTTCATATTAAATTGTATTTCACACAGAACCAGCTGATAAAAACACTCAATGCAGAAACTAGAAAAACTTGGTTAAATTACACAGGACTAACCCATCTGAGGACACAGCCATGTAAGGACACAGAGACAACAGCCATGGAGAGGAGCCTCAGAAAAAAAACGACACCTGCTAACACCTTAAACTTGGATTTCTAGCCTCCCGGACTGTGAGAAATAAATTTCTGTTATCCAAGCAAAACAAAGGGGGCTCTGACTCGGGTATCAACTAACCAAGGAGTGAGGATACTGTAGCACTATGCTAGGTGCTGCAGAGAAAAGGAAGTAGCTCAGTACATAGTCCTTACCCTCAAGGTGCTTACAAAATGCAGTCAGCGAGACCTGGCAAACGTGTGTGCAGCAGAAGATGGTGCACAGAGGCATACTTCAAGTCCATGGCACAAACTCCACAGCTGGCAGAAGGGGTCAGTCAGTGAAATTCTAGAACGGATTCAACTCAAATATATTTGGATTTTTCACATACAGGTGATTCATAGTGCCCACCACCAGAATGTTTGCTGTAAGATACCACGATACTGTTGCTCTACCACTGTTCCCTTTAAAATCTTTTCTTTAAAATCATTTCCCTTGCCAGAATTTGAAAGTAGAAACTTCTAGAAGTTAGCCAGGTGTGGTGGTGCACACCTGTAATCCCAGCACTCAGAGGCTGACATAGGAGGATCTCCAGTTTAAAGAGAACCTGGGCTACATAGTGAGTTTAAGACCAGCCTGAACTACATAGCAAGACCCTGTTTTAAAACAGAACAAAACACTTCTACAAGTCTCATCACCTTATGATAGAAATGTAAGTCAATAATCCCTTTAGAATATATTAAAGAATACAGCAATAACACTGCCTTTTCAGTGTCTCTAGTTCTTAGCATTGTATACAGCACACTAAAATGACAGTGCATTCAGATAGAAAAAAAAGTCCAAATTCTCAGTTAGTAAATGACCAGAATCAAAACAAAGAACAACCTTTTACTTATCTCCTCCCCAACCCCCACAGCTTGGAAATCCTCAAGAGTTAGGCAAGGAATGGAAGTTCACAGAGAAATCCCCACGGATAGGCTCCGGAAGAGAAAGAGGAAGAAGGCAGGAACAGGCAGGTCCCTGAGTAGAGGAGCGAAGAGGCACCATTATTGGCTCTATTCTTTCCCACAAGGTAACCCGTACACCTTAGAGAGGAGAATGCAGCAGCAATCTCCTTAGACAGCAGCTGAGAAAAACTGGACTCTACAAGTTAAAAAGAAAAGAGGATGAATAGAATTAAGTCACCTAGTTGCCCAAATTATAAAATATGAACTATAAAGATGGCTAGTTAGAATGCAAATGATACTCGTAGCAATTCTAGTTTCCAAAACAAGGATAAAAGGCAGTATTTACCAGGCTACTTCCAAGGAGTTTATTTTCCTGTGGTGATGGGGCTTTTCTAGACATTAACAAGAATCTATTTTTGAATGCACTGAAAGTATCAATTCATCTATCCACACTGGAATCTCTAATCCTTAAATAAAACTCAGTTATACCTTTGACAGACATACATTTTATTATCAACCTCTAATCCTCCTAAGAAGAGCAAGTAGACTAATATGCTCCATTTAGGAAACCCTGAGACTTTTAAAAGTATACCAGCACTAGCAAAAATAAAGCAGTCTTATTTGTTTAAGAAGTACGCTTCCTACAATAGCAGCTGACCAAGGGATAAAAGCAACTTAAGAGGCACTAAGTGACACTAAAACATTGCACTGAATGTGGGCCACTGCATAGTTACAGTCTACTAACCTCATTTGTGGGACTTGCGTGATGCTATATTTAATGCATTCTTATCAGAAGGCTAAAGCCATGGGCTTTCCAACTGTGTAGTTTTACGGTTTAAAATAAAACAAGCAATGATTTTAACTATTTCAATCATGGACCCTACCTTCCTTCTAGGGATCAAGATCCTAAAATAAGACATGAAAAAATCTAAAGGCTAGGAAAGTAAGGGCGTATATTCTAGTGACAAGACTCTTATGAGGGAATCAAGTCAGGGTCACTCATTGACATTTGCTGTGGTTGGACAACTGATCCAGACTAAATCGAACACATGAGAGATGAGCAAGGTCTTTGCAGGAGTAAGTATTTCACACATTCATCCCCTGATCTTACATTCAGTAGACTGCTTAGGTTCTGAACAGCAAAGTCTGGTAGTCAGCAAACTTAATGTGTGTCACTCATGAGAAAGTGCTCCCCCAAAATGTACCATCGGTTAAAAGGATAGGCCTACATGGCCAACGCATTAGGCCTCTTTATCACGAAGTGAGGGTGGCTGCCTACAGTTGAGCTGCTTGTTCCACTTCCATCAACACGGGAAAAACCATGAGCAAGGACCTGCCCAATCAGAACCAGGAAGAGAAACTACAAGAAGTTGTGTTTTTCTTTGGATACTCACCAGACAACACCAAAGGCTCCATATCCAATAGGTCTATCCGGCTCAATGTCCAGCTGCTGTTGTGGATGGTGTGTGTGCTGATGATGGTGCGCCTTAACAGTAGCAGCTGCGGCAGCCTGTACCTGAGCGGGGGCTGCTGCAGCTGGTCCAGGAGCCTGACCCGGTGCCGGTGATGGGAAGTATGGCTGCTGTTGCCCAGGGTTTAACATAGCTGCAGCTGCGGCCGCTGCTGCGGCTGCCGCAGCTGCAGAAGAGGTGTGCTGCTGTACGGGGTGTACAGCAGCAGCCGACCCCGGATGAAGGTGATGTTGAGGGTGGTGGTGGTGGTGCAGGTGAGGAGGAGGAAGGTGTGGAAGGTGGTGGTGGTGGTGGTGGTGGTGACCTGCTGCTGCTGCAGATGTCCCGCCATTGTAAGCCGCCATCATCTTTGCGTTGGCTCTTGCGCCACAAAGAGACATTCAAGAAAATGCCCTTTGCTTGGAAAGCAAACTGGGTCAAGCTGTCATTTGGCCATTTAAAAATGAAGAAAAACCACTCACTCCACCTCAAGAAACATAGAGTGTAACTGGCTTTTATGTCTTCATCAGTCAATCCAAACAAGTTAAGAGGATCTTGGTGTTTGGTTTCTGGGTGAGAGAGTGTGCGGAAGGGTGTGGGGTGGCCAAAATAAAAGAACAAATTTAAAAAAATAAAATAAAAAGGAAAGAAAAAAGAAAAAGAAAAGAAAAAGGAAAAAAAGGACCCCTTCCCCCCAGGATTCCTGCCACAAGTGGGTACTAAAACTCCATTCTTAATTTGGGGGAGGTTCCAACTTTGAATGTGGGAATACAGGCCAAACCTCCCGACCCCCTGAACGCCACACGCGAAAAGGCTCAGGTAACAACACACCACCCTTGCAATCTTGTAAGAGGGTTGACTCATCTACCCCTTCCATTCCCACATCCTTTTCTAGACACCTACCACCTCCTCAAAAACAATTAAAAAAAAAAAATTCCAACCACCCTGAATGGAAAAGATGGGGGGAAATTTTCAGGGAAACTAGCTTCCAGCTCCCCCCCCCCGCGAACTCTCAGGCCTCCCTACATCACCCCTGCTCCTAGCCTGCTGACCTGGTGGGGAGGGGGCGCCGCCAAACTTTCCCGGGCGGAAGGAGCCAGAGGAGGCGGCTGGAGGGATGCAGCGAGGAGAGGAGGTGACAGTCAGGGCAGAGGAGAAAGAGCCGGGGGAAAGTGAGGGGAAGGAGGTGCGGGGAGCAGTGAAAGACGAGTGGGCAGCACTCTGACGCCCAGACAGAGGGAACCGCCCCGGGAGGAGGTTAGGGTCCCGGGGCCAGAGAATAGGCGCCCAGGGCGGCGGGCGGGGTGCGATCTGAAGCGCACTGAGTCCTGCCCCCGCCGCCGGCTGCTTCTGCTGAGGTGGGTTGGGGGGGAGAGCGGGTGGGTCCCCCCGCGCGACGGCCCCTGCAGGGCTCAAGGCTGCTCCGTCTCCCCCCCTCCCCCCCACCCGGCTTCCGTCTCCGCGGCTGCTTTCTCTTCAGCCGCGGCGGCCGCTTTCTCCTCAGCCGCCGCCTCCTCAGCCGCCGGTGCCGCCGCGGCCGGACTCACCTCCCCTAGCAAAGCCGGATAGAGCTGAGCCAGCGGCGGACACGCGCAACCAGCCGCCGAGGCCCCGCCCCCGCCTCACACTGACCGGCTGCTCTAGCCAATCCACGCCCACCTGTCCGTGTCCGCCTCCAATCCTGGGCCAGGAGCTTCAGACAGGCGCACTGTTCGACCAGTGACAACAAGGTGTGGGTCTCCTGGGGAAATCCCGCCCCCGATCCAGGATGGGCAGGTAGAAAAACCAATCAAAAGGTAGAATTTGGACTGACCGACATGACTGAAAACCAATTAAAAATCAAAGATTTCCGTGACATTTTTCTGTCGTCTCTCCCCTCTTTTCTTTTTCTTCTTTTATTTTTTTTGGCAGGAGCAGGAAGCTGCGTGCTAATCCCGCCTGCGAGAGCTGGAAGAGAGGGGCGGAATGAAATAACCAATCATGAGCCTGAAACAAAGAACCGAGCAACCAATCCTTGGGTTGAAAATAAAGTGGGACGGAATTGAGATCAGATAGACATAGATTTAACAAATAGAAAAAAACATTGGCCGAGGTCCCGCCTTTCCGGTCTCCTATAGGGTAGGATTATGGAGAATTCGTTGTCATATCAGAGACGAGCTCTCCAAGGGGGCGGGGGCCAAACAAAGGGGTGTGGCTTGTTATGGGCGGGGTTGAGTTGAAGAGGGCGGGGTCCAAGTAATCTCCGATCGTTGGATAGGAGCCTTCTACTATCACTTTGAAAGCGTCAAATGTGGAACGATGAGGGGGTACGGAAGCATCAAATGTGGAACAATGAGGGGTAAGGGATTTGGGGCTTCAGACACTCAAGATCCAAGAACCCCTTTAACAAGAGGACAGTCACAAGGCCAGCCTAGGCAGTTTAGCGAAATCTTGTCCCAAAAATAAAAACAGAAGTAGGGCCAGGCGTGGTGGCAAAAGCCTGTAATGCCAACACACGGAAGGCTGAGGCAGGAGGAGTGTGTGAGTTCGACACCAGCCCGAGCTACAAAGTGATCTCAAGGCCAACATGAACTGCATAGCAAGAGCGTGTCTCAAAAAGGCAAAAAAAAGTAATTTTTCCTCCCATATTTTCTAACCAATTAAGTTTTGATCTTTGAAATCTTACTAAAATAACATCATTCTTCCACATAGTTTCACTTATCTGGATGTGTTATTGTAAAATGTGAAATAATAGGCTTAACAAAACACCTTCTCCTCCTTCTTCTCTTTCACCCTTTTCTCTTCCTCTTCCTTCTCCTCTTTCTGATTCTCCCTCTTCTAGAGATCAGTTCCAGGGCCTCAAGCATGCTAGGTGTGCACTCTACTATGGAGGTGCGCCCCAGCCAGCCAGCCAGCCAGCACTTTATTCTTACTAAAACTGTGCTCAGAAGCCTGGAGGTCATCTTCCATTCCTCCTTTGCCCGTCTACTCTTTTCCTTCCAACTGATCAGCAAGCCTTAAACACTTCTGAACATCTTCGCTCCCACTTCTCCCCCATCACCACAGCATCACACAACTTTACACCACTAGCATCTTTAATACTTTCCCCTGCTTACAGTCTGTTCGCCTTTAAATTATCCTCGGGTGATGCCTTGTAACCTTTTAAACTCTAATCAACTGGGAAGGAGTCTTCTTTGGCGGTACTGGGGATTGAACTCAGGACCCTGCACCTGCTAAGCAGGCACCTATTCCACTGAGCTATATCCCCAGCCCCAAGGAGTCTTCTTTAACCACAGCTTCCAGTGCTTTGACATGCCCCAGATGCCTAGCCTTCCAGTTTCTGCAGTTTCATATTGTTGGAGCGTTTGTTGTTTCCCCAGGGGTTTCAGTTCTCTTTGTTTGTTGTGGCTGAACCAAGAAAGAAAACATATACAGAATTCTATAGAAATTATGATTCCATGAAAGATTCTAAGAACAAGAAAGCTGCTATCTTTCAGAGTGCAGAGTTATTTGGGAATATAAAAAATTTCTTTGAATTGAGTTCCACAGAAGTTTGCCACTGAGTTGTGTTCCTGAATTTTGAAGACTGAATATATGGGGTACAGAAATATTTGTCTTGATAACTAAGCAATTAAAAATAAATGAAGGCCAGGCGTGGTGGTGCACGCCTGTAATCCCAGCACTCAGGAGGCTGAGGCAGGAGGATCATTGGGAGTTCAAGAACAGCCTGGGCTACCAAGTGAGCTCAAGACCAGCCTGAAGTGTGTAGGGAGACCGTGTCTCAAAAAGACAAAAAAAAAAAAAATGTGTACCATTCTGTGTAGTGGGGTGAAATCTTGAGTCATCACACATTGTCCTGCTGGGCATGTAAATCACCGCCTTTCCAGTATATCCACACTGTACACACTCCTTGCCTGTTAGTAGTTTATTAGTCCTCTCACTAACTAACTGCCCAGGATTGCTTCTATTCAAGTAACCCTACATAGTAGTCTACCACTTTTACAGTGCCAGCATTACTCTCCACACTTCATCTCATTCATCATTAGCTATTGTATCATCTTACACCGTCTCAAGAAAAGAAATGAGTACAGTACAGTGAGATATTTTGAGAGAGATCGCATTCACATAACTTTTATTACAGTACACAGGTCCTTAACCAGAAAGTCCAAAACTGGAAATCTTCCAAAATCGAAACCTTTTTGAGAGCCAACATGATGCCACCAGTAGAAAATTTACTCCACACCTGATATGACAGGTTGTGGCAGAACTGGTCATGTTGTATAAAATTACCTTAAAGTTATGGGCATACAGTGTATACAAAACATAAATGAATATTGTGTTCAGAGTTGGATCTCACCCCCCAGAAGATCTCATTGTATATGTAAATCTATTACTGCACCTAATTTATTAATTAAATTCTATTGTATGTATGTGGCCATAGAAACAGAAGTGTCTATAGGGTTAGGTGCTATCCACAGCTTGACACCTCCATTGGAAGTCTTAGAATGTGTCCTCTGTGGATACAGGGGAAACAGTGGACAGGTGTGATTATGCCTTTACCCTTGAAGAAGGTCAGTGAGTCTAAATACCCTGGCATGACCTGAATCCTTTCTACTTCAAGGTCCTTATTCTCTACACTTCTCTGTGAAGCTAAGTGTACAATCTACACTCGCACCCTCTGTACTTCAAATATTCTGAATTTCTTTCAGTTCTTAAGCACTTTGTTTTGTTTTGAGACAAGGTCTCACTATGTAGTACAGGATGGCTTTAAATTGATGATGATCGTCCTGACTAAGCCTCCTGAGTGCTGGGATCACAGACATACATCAGCACATCTGCCTCAAATGCTTTATTGCCTCCAAGCTTTCACTGTATGTCTTCAGCTAAAAACACTTCTCGCTCGCCCTCCACTCCTCTCATTCATCCTTCAGGTCTTCATGTAAATATCTGTTTGTTTGTTTGTTTGTTTCCTGGAAAGCTTTCACTACTACTGTTCTGAACTAGGCGTCTCTGTGAGGTGTCTTCATGGCACTGCTTCCCTTGTTACACGGAGAACTCTCTATTGCTTTTAGGTTTGCCTACATCAGAGAGTTGTCTGTCTCCCATAGTACTGTATGCCCAGTTCCTAGGACAGAGCCTGGAAAAGATGAAGATGCTGCAGACGAGCCTGAGTTGCTGAGTGCAGGAGAAGCAGGAACAAATCCCAATCTGTCATTTACTATCTCTGACATTCAGTGACGGGAAACCTTTTAGGGCTTTCAGCGATACAAACAGCCCGCTGTGGCGCACATGCCATAGGTTCACCACCACCGACGGTGATTTAACCAACCCTCCTCAGCCTCAGTTACCTCAACTGAAATAGTAATATTGACCTCATCAAGTTTATATGAGGATTAAATGAGTTAATGTATTTAGAAGTGCTTCGGCAGAGATAAATTTTCAATGATTCTCTTCTGCCCTCATTCTCACATTCCATTTGGGATGTCCTTCTAATTTTCCAGTGTGTGCCAGTCTTTTCTAAACTGTCTAGTTTCTTCAAAGTAGTTTCTCTTTCTGTTCTTTTTCCTCCTTTTTTTTTTCTTTGTGGTACCAGGGATTAAACTGAGTACCTTTATGTTTATTTTGCAAAAGGCGGTCTGTAAATTGCCCAGGTTGGCCTCAAATTTGCCATACTCCTGCCCTACCCTTTTAAGTAGCAGAATAATAGCCATGTGATTTTGTTTTGTTTTGTTTTTTGAAACAGGATCTCACTATGTAGTTCAGGCTGGCCTTCAACTTGCTATGTAGCCCAGGCTGGTCTTGAACTCATTGTAATCTTCCCACTTCAGTCTCCAGAGTGCTAGGATTACAGGTGTATTCCAGTATGCCCAGCCAGAAGCTTCTTAAACGTGCGAATTCTCTGGCTTTATCTTACACCAGAAGTGTAAGAGGTAGGAAAGAGGAGCAAGATCCAACAAGCCTTCCAAACGACTCTTACACTGAAGCTTGAGAAGCACTGGCCTAGAACGAAGGGGTTTAGTCTTCTTAAATTTTACTTTCAGCACCTCATATAGTACCTAGCACAGAGTGCTCAGTACCTGTGAGATAAATAAATTAATCTAATCCAACAGGAAATTATTGCAGAAGAGTTCTTCTTTCCTTGTGCAGTGTGGCGGCGCACACCTGTAATCCTAGCACTCGGGAGGCTGAGGGAAGAGGATCATTATGAGTTCGAGACCAGCCTGGGCTACAAAGTGAGCTGAAGGGCAGCCTGAACCACAGTGAGACCCTGTCTCAAAAAGGAAAACAAGAGTTCTCCCTTCCACAAACATGTGTTAAGCACAAATTGTCTTTCAGTCTGGTGCTAACTTCTGTATGAAAAAGGGAGATGGTTATGCTAGAGTCTCTGTCCTTCAGGAGTTCTGAGTCTGTTTGGAGTAAGAGTTTCCAAAACCAGGTGTGCACACCCCAGAGGGTGTGCAAAATGACCCAGTGGCTCTTTGAAAAAAAAAATTAGTTTCAGTTCTATTTGTTTTTATTTCATCCTTTAAAATACCCATTTTGTTAGTGTTTGATAATACACACAAAATTGTAGAATAGTGTACATATATACTTTTTTTTTTAAGTACTGGCTATTGAACCCAGGGCCTCACACATGCTGGGCAAACACCTTACCACTGAGTTACGTACACAACCCTATAAAACTTATAAGTAAAATGCACAAGTTGAGAAGTTATGTTCAAAAACATTATCAAAAATATAAATAAGTCATAGGTCTAGTGGCTGTCAAATGTTTATGGGTTGTTTTTGTTTGTTTGTTTGTTTTTTGTGTGGTTTTTTTTTGTCTTTTTGAGACAGAGTCTTGCTGTGCAGTTCAGGCTGACCTTGAGCTCACTTTGTAGCCCAGGCTGGTCTTGAACTCACAACGATCCTCCTGTCTCAGCCTCCCGAGTGCTGGGATTAGAGGGGTGTACCACTACACCTAGCTTGTTTATGATTCAGGTCAGCACTCCCTTGACAGAAATACAAAAACCACATATGAAATTTTAAATATTCTAGTAATTGCATTTAAAAAGTGAAAAAAAAACAATTATTTTTGATATATTTTATTTAACTACTATATCCAAAATATTGTCATCTTAACAGGTAATCAACATAAAATTATATATATATATATATGTATATATATATATATATATATTCATATGAAATCTTTAAAATCTGGTATTTACAGGTACAAATAGCAGCACTCAATTTAATTAAAAATTCAGTTTCTTCAGTCCCTTTAGCCATATTTCAAGTGCCTATTAGCTACATGTGGCCGTTGGCTACCGTATTAGACAGCACAGATCTAAATCATAGGTTTGAATCCTTGCTCTGCACCTTACTGGTTGTGTGACCTTCATCAAGTTCTTTAACATATCTTTGTGTCAATGTCCTTGTCTGTGAAATAAAGAGAGTCCCTGACTCTCCAGTTGTGATGATTCAGAGAGAATCCATGGAAAGCACATAGCCCGGGGCCTGCTCCTCACCAGTGGCTGTAGGTGGCATGGTTATTATTAGTATGACAATCCAAGGCCACGTGTCCCAAGTGTCGGATGAGAAATGCACTTTGGGCGTGGCTCAGCTCATGTTCCCAGCATTCTATCTATGTGGCGGGCTGTGCCCTTAAACTCCTCTCCAGATAGTACAGTTTCCGGCTCCTTTCCATTTTTGGGAGCTGAGCACCATGAAGGAGAAGTCGGAAGTGAGTCAGCAGAATAGCACCGAGAGCCTAAAAAAGCAAGCAGGACATCAGAATGCATAAGTAGGAATATAATATGCAGGAAGTGGGAGGTGATTTTCCCTTTCTTCCGAAGAACTGGTTTGCCCTATAAGTTGTCTGCAGACTCTTTGTAGAACTTGTGCCTGGCTGGAGGTAGGGGGTGGGGGGTTAGGGGGGTGCACGACAAAGAGAGCACCTCGCATTCAACAGGGCTGGATGCTCAGTATAGTTTAGCCCATGTGATAAATCACCAGACCATCCCATTCTGCCAAAGAAGAGAGAGAGACAGGAAACCAAGGTAGCTTAAGGAAAAGCACACAGCTTGTGAGGGACGGAGCTGAGACTGGCCAGCTCCTCGGGGCCCACCTCTCCCTTCCACTGCACCCCGCAGCTGGAGGGAATGGCCAGGAAGTGGTGTTGTGAAGTGGAAAACTTCGGGCAGCAAATTCTTCCATTTTCAGTCTTGGCAGCCAAGGGCTTCCTTCTAGGTACATGGTGACTTTTAAACAATTTTTACCCCCAAAACCTCATCTCTGTCCTTTCAACACATACCCTTTCTGGGTTGTGCTTCCTCCAGGCCCGGCTCCTCCCTTCTGGCCAGGTGTATTCCTTCCACCTGTTCTGGAGTTCTGCTCAATCTCAAGTCTCCGCTTTTGGACACTTGGATCTTTCAAGAAGCGTTTCTCTGACACTAGGCCTTTTGGATTGCTCATTCCCTTGAAGATCTTAGCTATGTAACATTTATTGAGGGCATGAATGCCGTAAAAACTTTCTACACCTGACTTTTACTTCTAATTTATGGATTTAAAGTACTTTGGAAGGATTTGGGGTATGATGAGCCTAGAAGAAAAGAAGCATATATAAAGGTAGGGAGGACTGATGTCAATAATCTTGGACAACTTTGTGTCCTGGAGTTGTAGCTTCTTTTTTGAGGCAGGGTCTCACTGTAGTTCAGGCTGGCGTTGAACTCACTTTGTAGCCCAGACTGGCCTCAAACTTGCAGTGATCCTCCTGCCTCAGCCTGGGATTACAGTGAGCCTCCTGCCAGGCCTGACATGCAGCTTTCTTAAAAGTATAAAAGCACATTTTTTTATTATTTCCTTGTCTCCTTTCTACCTATTTCTTCTATATGACTTTATGTGCTAAATATGAAACATTTAGCACAGTATGTGACCCAGAGCGGGTGCTCAGTGTAGGTAGTTTCCTTCCTCATTTCTATACATTGTTCCCTTGTCATTTTTTCCCTTGGTTTCTCTATTTTTAGTGCTCTTCTCTTTGGAAATTTGCTTGTGGGGAGCAGGGAGGATGAGACACTTAAATCTTTAAAAAAATTATATTAGTATCTTTGTGCTACATAATAATCACATTCACTATGTGGAATCGGTACATGTACATAGCACATCCCGATTTTCCTTCCCCCTTTCCCTCCAGCCCACAGATTTTTTATAACCAACATCAGATTTATTTATTTTTTGGCCAGGCGCGGTGGTGCACACCTGTAACCCCAGCACTGGGAAGGCTGAGGCAGGAGGATTATTGCAAATTTGAGACCAGCCTAGGCTACAAAGTGAGCTAAAGGCCAACTGCATAGTGAGGTAATGAGATGCTGTCTAAAAAAAAAAAAATTATTTATTTTTTACTTTTAGTGACAAGTTTTTTCCTTTTGGTTCCAGGAATCGAACTCAGGACCTTGTGCTTGCCAGGTAGGCTTTGTGCCATTGAGCTATATCCCCAGCCCCTATTTTTTTTTTTAATCTTTATAAAGATGCTTAAATCTGGCTGGGGGTGATGGTTCATGTCTGTAGTCATCTGCAGACTAAGGCAGGATTGCTGTGAGTTCGACACCAGTTTGGGCTACATAGTAAATTCAAGGACAGTCTGAATTAATAGTGAGACCATGTCTCCCCCCGCCCCCACAAAAACAGATACTTAAATCTTAGCAAATTGTCAAATTGTTATAGGCAGCTGAGTTAGAAATATTATAGGCAGTCAGACAGGGCCAGGACTTTGAAGGAGCCAACATGATAAGATACATACTTGCTGTGGGCCAGACCTCAAGACAAAGGAACAAATACACCCACATATTTCTCTAGGTGTAAACATCAGGGATTGATATTCTAAATAGGTAGGATCACCTTGAAGAGTCACTGACCCAGCCTCCTACAGGAAAAGCCCCTATTCTGTATTCATGCCCGCTTGTTACATGACTCACTTCCCCATTTGCTCCCTATTTAATCAATTTTACCTGAACAATTCTTTTTTTTCTTTTTCAGACAGGGTCTCGCTATGCAGTACAGGCTACCTTGAGCTCACTTTGTAGCCCAGGCTGATCTTGAACTCTCAATGATCCTCCTGCCTCAGCTTCCTGAGAGCTGCGATTACAGGCATGTGCCACCATGCCCGGCCAGGCACATTTATTTTAAAGTTAGCTTTTTAAAAAGTTTTTAAATGTATTATGTCAGGTGGGCATGGTGGCACACGCCTGTGATCCCAGCACTTGGGAGCCTGAGGCAGGAGGATCATTGCAAGTTCGAGACCAGCCTAGGCCACAAAATGAACTCAAGGCCAGCCTGAAATGCCTATCCAGACCCTGTCTCAAAAAGACAAAAAAAAAAAAAAAGTAAAATACATTATGGAATCATGAACATTTTTAGGTATTTTTTATTTTGATTTTTTAAAAGTTTTAATAAGCGAAAATGCACCATGCATTGGTCATAGCATTAAAACAAGAGAGGTTTCTTGTTATACGGGAACTGTCCGGTGGATTCATTTTCTGCTGGGACTCCAAATCTAAGATATTTTTAAACAAAGGGGCAATAAGAAGCCATGTACAAAATTTACCAATCTGCCCCAATATACCAAGTTAAAGAGCTTACTTCTAGGATAGAATAAAGACTGTTCTCTCTGAAAAGTGACCAAAGACAGTAGTCCCAGTTTAGAGAGCTCCAGCCTTAAGTAGTGATGCCCAGAGTCACCAGCTGAAAACAATCCTCCAAGACTGATCTGTTTCAAAATGCTAAATTCGCTCTCTGAGCACAATGTAGGCAAAGACTAAGACAACAGTGGTTCCCAGAGCTTGCTGCACCCTGGAATTACCTGGTTTTTTTTTTTATTTATTTTTTTGTCTTTTTTGATACAGAGTCTCACTATGCAGTCTAGGCTGGCCTTGAGCTCACTTTGTAGCCCAGGCTGGGCTCGAACTAGCAAGGATCCTCCTGCCTCAGCCTCCCTTAGTGCTGGGATTACAGGCGTGCCTACTGGTTTTAGCAGACCGATTCCTTGGGCTGGTGATGTAGCTGAGTGGCAGAGCGGTTGCCTAGCATACGTGAGGTCATGAATTCAATCCTCAGCACCGTAAAATAAATAAAAATACTGACTCCTGGCTTCAGGGGGTATGCTGGTAAAGGTTTAACAATTGGCTGTTTAGAAAGAAAAATAAACATCATGATTGTAGCTGATGCCCCTCATATAAAAACCTGCACCCTAGTTGAATTCGAGCTACAGCAGGGCATTACTGAAGGCAGAGTTGGAAGAGGTACCCAGAATAGGCTTCAGCCTACAGGAGCCTCTCACCCCCTCTCTTCACTTAGTAAGTATGGAGTGTGACCTAGTTATAAAGATAATGCTCCAGTAGATCCTAATGTATAACAAAACTGGGAACCACTAGGCCAACAGGCCTCATCATAGACGGCCTAGAAGCAAAAACAGGCCACTTGATTGCCTGTCAGGAACAGCTGGGTGGTAACCCTTGCCTCCTCTAGTCTGTGCATTTTCTGTCCCTAAGAAACCCACAAAGAAAATCACCAGTGGGAAGGTTGCTTAGTGGGCGTGGTCTCAGCGTGGATTAGAGGCCGGGCAGAAATGAAGTTTCAAGGGGAGGCTGGTGGGAGATCAAGGAGCCAATGTCATTGTGTCCATGAAAGTGTCTGACTGTAATTGTCTGACTAGAAATTCCTGAGGACACTGGAAACACTGAATTCTTCCTCCAGAACACCCCTCCAGGGATGTCATTGTCCTATTGAAAGTGTCTTTATTCTGACTGGGTGGCAAGTGCTTGATTTGCTTAATCTCAATCTCAATCCTTGTATCTTCAGCTCTGTTGCGCGCCTTTTAGTCATTTGGCTGGAAATGTACCTAAGCTTCTAGTGGGGAGGTGGGGGGAAGAATGACACTTTTGTCTTCAGAGAGCTGGCTCCACCCCTGTGTTCCTGCAGTCTCTCTGCTCCCGTCTGTCATGGCCCTTGTCACATGACCTTGCAGATGTTCACTGTTGTTTTTAATGCTCTAGGAGCTCCCAGTGAGAAGACCAGGCCCCTATTTTAACTGTTCTGTGTCCCTTGTGCCCAATGTTCATTCTTAAAATAAAGTAAACCAGCCAGGCGTGATGGCACACAATCTCGTATCTTTTTTTTGAGACAGGGTCTCCCCATGAAGTTCAGGCTGTTCTTGAGCTCACTTTGTAGCCCAGGCTGGTCTCGAACTCCCTGTGATCCTGCTGCCTCAGTCTCCTGAGTGTTAGGCTTACAGGTGTGCACCACCACGCCCGGCTAATATACCTGTATTTTAAGATTATAAAGGCACACACCTGTAATCCCAGCACTCTGAGCGTCTGAGGAGGGAAGTGTGGCCTGGGCAATTTGGCAATTTATCAAGACCCTGTCTTAAAAAGAGAAAAACAAAACAAAACAAAAAAGGGTTGGAGATGTAGCTCAGTGGGAAGGTACTGTGTTCAATCCCCAGTACCCTCCCGCATGAAGTAAACCAAGGTTTCCAATCACATTAGAAAGCATTTTATCTTACTTTTTAAGACGCAAGTAATTCATGAATAGTCATTTTTAAAAAATGTAAAATTTGCTAGTTAAGCGAAACTTTTCCTTTACCTTCTTACTTAGTCCTCCTATTCCACTTCGAGGTGATTGCTATCATTAGTTAAATGTGTATCTAGGCTGGGTGTGGTGGTACAGGCTTGTAATCCCAGCAATTGTTTTTTTTTTTTTTGTTTTTGTTTTTTTTGGCGGTACTGGGGATTGAACTCAGGACCCTGAGCTTGCTAGGATTGAACTCAGGACCCTGCGCTTGCTAGGCAGGCACTTATTCCACTGAGCTATATCCCCAGCCCCATAATCCCAGCAATTGGGAGGCTGAGGCAGGAGGATTGTTTTGAGTTCAAAGCCAGCCTGGGCTACAAAGTGAGCTCAAGGCCAGACTGAACTGCATAGCAAGACCCTGTCTCAAAAAGACAAAAAACAAACAAACAAATAAACCAAAACTGTATCACAAATAGATAATTTCATATGCAAATAAAGATCATGCTAACAACTCAAGACTGGATCTATGAAATCCTTTTTGTTTACTCACCAGTACAGGGCAAGAGGCAAAGGACAATTTATTAAAATTTTCAACTCAAAATTTTATTTGTATTTTTAAGTCAGTTTTCGAGCTATAACTTAAATCTAATAAATACTTTAAGTTTGATGAGTTTTGATAAACCTGTGTAGCCATGCCCTTGTTACCCAAGTCAAGATATAGTACCCTTCTATTTTTGTCCCTTAGGGTCAGTTCCTCCTACCTGGGCCCTAAGGTCTGTCATTATAGATTGGTGATTTGTTTTGTTTTCCATCACTATCAATTAGTTTTACCTGTCTAGACAATTTTTTTTTCCATTCCAGATGTATTTCACTGTAGAGATGAATTTGTGTATTCAACTACCAGCTGGTAGACACTGGAGTAATATTGAGCTTTTAATTATTATGGACAAATGTACTTATACAGGTTTTTATTTAGATATGTGTCTTTATTTCTATTGAATAAACAGTATGAAATAAGATGGCTGGATTATAATGTGTTTAATTTTTAAAGACACAGCCAAATTATTTTTCACGGTGCTCATATCATCCTACATTCCTACCAGCCGAGAGTTCCTGATCTCACCCTCACCACAGTTGGGGCTGTGGTCTTTCTAACTGTAGTCATTCTAGTGGATATGCAATGGTAACAGCTTGTGGTTTTAACTTGTATTTCCTGTATTGCTAATGATGGTAGCATTCTTCTTGGTCATTTGTGTGTGTGTGTGTGCATGTGCGTGCGTGTGTGTGTGTGTGTGTGTGTACATATATATATACACATACACACATGCGTGTTTATATATTTATTTATACTTATATATTATATTTATATGTTTATATATATATAATATTTTATATATAATATTTTATATATATATATATTTTTTGAGACAGTGTTTTGCTATACAGTTCAGGCTGGCCCTGAACTCACTTTGTAGCCCATGCAGGCCTAGAACTCACAGTGATCTGTCTGCCTCAGCCTCCTGAGTGCTGGGATTACAAGCCTGCATTGCATCACCACACCTGGACATTTATATATATTCTTTTGTTTTGTGAAGCTTCCATTCAAATGCTGTCCATTTTAAAAATTGAATGTAGATGTCCTTTTTACTATCTAAATATAAGTTCTTTGTCAGATATCTAGATATATAGATATTTGTCCTAGTATGGGGCTTGCATTTTCATTTTCTTTTTTGAGATACTGGGGATTGAACTCAGGACCTTGTGCTTGCTAGGCAGGCACTTATGCCACTGAGCTATATCCCCAGCCCCGCATTTTCATTTTCTTAATTATGTCCTTTCTAGAATTGTAGTTCAAGAGCCAGATGTGGTGGCGCATGCCTGTAATCCCAGTACAGGGAGGCTGAGGCAGTAGGATTGTTGTGATCAGCCTGGGCTACAAAGTGAGCTCAAGGCCAGCCTGAACTGCAGAGCAAGACCCTGTCTCAAAAAGACCAAAAAAAAAAGAATTGTAGTTTAAATTTTAGCAATATATAATTTATCAACATTTTCTTTAATGGCTATTGCTTTTATGTCCTAAGAATTTCTTAGCTACCTTAATGCTATAAGATTTTTCCTAATGTTTTTACCTTTTATATTTAAGATTATGATACATTTGGAGTTTATTTTGTGTATGGTGTGAGATAAGGGTCAAAGGAATTTCCCCCCATTTGAATGTCCAGTTATTCCAGCATAATTTGTTGAAAAGATTACCTTTTTTATTCAAACATTTTAGTACATTTGTTGAAAATCATTTGATCAAATCTATATAGGTCTATTTTTTAATGTACTTTTCTATTCCACTAAATTATAAGCCTATACCAATACCATGTTCTCTTGTTTAATATAGTTTTGTAGCACATTTTAAAATCAAGTACTTTAAACTCCCCAGCCTTTTCCCCAAAAATTACTTTGGTTATTCTGTGTCATTTTCATTTGCATTATTTTCTTTTTTCTTTTTTTGTCTTTTTGAGACAGGATCTCACTATGCAGTTCAAGTTGGTCTTGAACTCACTTTGTAGTCCAGGCTGGCCTTGAACTTGCAACAATTCTGCCCCAGTCTCCCACATGCTGAGATGACAGGTGTGTGCCAACATGTCCAGCTGCCATACAGATTTTGGAATCAACTTGTAATTTCTACCTCCCCTCCCTACAAAAAAATACTGCTGGCATTTTCATTTGTATTTGATTGTGTTTATAGATCAGTTTAAAAAGAATTAACATCTTAACAATATTGATCATAGCTAAGTTGTGGAAGCAACCCAAATGTCTATCCCCTGAGGAATGGATAAAAAAATTGTGGTATTTTTATATATGAAATATTATTCAGCTATAAAGAAAGATAAACTGGAGGCTTTTACAGGTAAATGGTTATGACTAGAGACCATACTCATAGTGAAATAAATCAGACTTCCATGTGTAAGCAACACATTGTGTCACTAGTATAAAAACCTGAAAGAGTGAAAAAAATTAAGAGGTATGATAGACATTGTGAAATGGAAAGAAACTGCTCAAAAGTAAAGAGCAACTGGGATGAGGGAAAAGAGAAAAGAATGAAGGGAAATTATGTATATACAGGATAGCCAACATAGTTGTACTACTGACTTCTATTGCTTTACTGAAAGGATCAGTTAATGATTAATTATTTGATCAAGTTTGCATGTCTCTATTTGTTTTTCTGAGAAACCACTTTGAAGATATCGATATGTAATACAACAACCATTGTTAATTTCCTACCACTTTGTCTGTAATTCACTATTGCTCATATTGTTCTTATGCTATTCTGTAAATGGATGTCTGTTTGTTAATATGCTTCCCTTCTTTTATTTTTTAAAAGCTTTTTCTTTTTCTCTTTTTGAAACAGGGTCTCGCTATGCAGTTCAGGCTGACCTTGAGCTCACTTTGTAACCCAGGCTGGTTTTGAACTCACAACAATCCTCCTGCCTCAGCCTCTGAGTGCTGGGATTACAGGCGTGCACCACCGGGCCCAGCTTTAAAGCAAAACAAAACAAAACAAAGCAATATTGAATGTTCCAGCCCAGGAACACAGTATATTTCTCTGTTTGTTTGTTTTTGTTTTGGGGGTTGCTGAGGATTGAACCCAGGGCCTTAAACCTTAAACCTTCCAATATTTAGGACTTTATTTTTCTTGATTTATCATACTGGCTAGGATTGCCAATAAACTTCAACAGGAGTAGAGAGCAAAATTTCTTGCCTTGTTCCTAGTTCTAGGAAATAGTTTTCTATAATTCAGCATCAAGGGTGAAGTTATTAGTAGGTTTTCATAGATCTTTGTCAATTTCAAGAAGTTCCCTTCTAGTTTTAATCTATAAGTACTTTCAGTTCCAATTATTTATATTTCACCATGCTAAAGGATATTGGGTTTGAGGCCAGTCTGGGCTACAAAGTTAACTCAAGGCCAGCCTGAACTGCACAGCGAGACCCTGTCTCAAAAAAAAAGACCAAAAAAAAATCCTCCTGCCTCAGCCTTCCGAGTGCTGGGATTATCGGTATGCACCACCATGCCTGGCCAGAGCATACTTTTAGAGTTAAATGATCTTGCACTCTGCCAAGTCCTCTTATCTCCTGCTGCAAATTCCTTACTTGGAAAATGAGGATAACTACTTCATTTTTCAAAATTATTGTGAATGATATTGGGTTTGCTTACATGTGTGACACATAGTAGATATTTATTCAAAAATATTATTACCTTTCTCCATCCCTTATGTTTTCTTAGTTTTTTTTTAACTTTATGGTGGCATTTATTTTGTCTCTCTAAGTGTTCACAATAGGTTTTTTTTTTTTTTATTTGTATTGGTCACAGTGAATATCAGAATCTCTTCTGTGGGTGATACCTTCTCTGGGGTTGCAGTAACATGCAACCCTGTTTCAAAAAGACAAACAAACAAACAAACAAACAAACAACCTTTATTGTTAGTCCATACACGTGTCTTCTTCAGCATGGAATTTTCCAGCTCTGAACACAGCAGGAGTCAAGGATACAAGGCCAAAAGGTATAAAAACGATGTTATAATTCTCAGAGCTGTGATTCCAAATGTCAGCCCCAGAGCAAGTGCCCAATGAAGTGTATATCACAGATCTCTGCAGAGCAAGAAATAGAAGGATGATTTGTGAATTCTTCATAAAGCTAAATGTACAGTCCCTTATTCTAAAATTATATCTCTCCTATCTTTTGGGTGTGAAATGTCCCTATATGTTGTTTTTGTTAGTGATTATCTACTCTTACTTGGTATAAGTTAGCAAAATTACCTTAATGTACTACATACCAATAATTTTTAAGAAGTAACTGGCCTGAAAACTAGCCAGGAGACATCAGGATGCCCAAATTTGTACTGTGATAATAGATCAACTGTGGCATTTATTTATGTATTTATTTATTTACTTACTTATTTATCGTGACAGGGTCTCTCTATGCAGTTCAGGCTGGCCTTGAGCTCACTTTGTAGCCCAGGCTGACCTCCAATTTGTGACAGTCCTCCTGCCTCAGCCTCCAGAGTGCTGGGATTACAGGTGTGCATCACCACACCCATTTGTGGCCATTATTAATTAGGGCTACTATGGACTTGTGTGGAGTCACTTCTGAATTTCAACCTCTATTGCACAGGTAGCTGGCTCCCATGACCAAAAACTTCAAGGGACTGGGTACACAGGGCCTGTGCTGCTTTAGCAGATTGAGATCAGCCTCACCTAACCTGAAAAAGTATAATGACCAGTTCTGGCAGCTCAAAACATGGAGAAGTTTTGGATGAGTTGAAAAAAAAAGATGAATAAATACTAAGATAGAGATGTTAACTCTTTGAGGGAACCTACTGGGGGGAACTGGAGCTGCTAAGTAAGAAGGATCACCCTCCCGTGCTCTTCTAGAGTGCTTGCGTGCAGACAGAATGATAACGGGCAGAAGAGTGCTTTGCAAACTAAGAGCATCCCCGGCAGATTTAAGAAAAGATTTGCTTTTATTTTGTTGACGATTGAGAAGTATTTCTAGACACATGACATCGCTCCAGGCAATCCCTTCACTGAGAAGTGATGATGGAAATGTGCATGGCCTGTAGGCTAAATACTGTCAGAACATGTTATCACCAAATAAATCTGGACAATTCTATTTTTAACGTCGTGCTCCCAAGCCTAGTAACTAAGCAGAGAGGCTCAGTGCTGGTGAGACACTGGGTGCAAAGTGAGGCCAAAAGTTCACAAAAGGACAGCCAGGGGTTATGTCAGCTGCTCATGTCTCCAAATTCTGAGTACATTTCTCAGACCATATTTGGGCTTGCATGATATGCTGGTATAAATTCAGAAAATAGTTCTGAAGACCTAGCATGAGCAAAATTTGCAGCCAACAATAAATGATTTTCATTGCTCAAAGGTCTATGTTGTTAGAATATATTCAGAGTACAGTCACTTGTTTAATAATAATAGTGGGCCAGGGATGTAGCTCAGCAGCACAAGCACCTGCCTGGCAAAACTGAGGTCATGAGTTTGATTCCCCAGTACCCCCAAAAAAGTAGTTATATGTATTGAGTGTTACCTGTACAGGGGGACTATTTTAAGCGCTTTTGATATATTATCTCATTGAGTCTTCTAGAAACTGCATGAAGCCAGATATGGTGGTGCACACCTGTAATCCCAGCACTTGGGAGGCTGAGGCAGGAGGATCACTGTGGGTTCAAGACCAGACTGGACTATAAAGTGAGCTCAAGGCCAGTCTGAACTACATGTCAAGACCCTGTCGCAAGAAGACAAAAAAAAAAAAAAGAAAGAAAGAAAAGAAAAGAAAAAAGAAACTACTTGCAGAAGGTGCTGTGGTTGCCTTCATTTTTGTTTGTTTCTTGGGTTCTGGGGATCAAGTCCAAGGCCTTCCGCAGGGTCCACAGGTACTCTGCTGCTGAGCTACAGTTTATCTTGTTTGTTTGTTTGCAATACTGGAGATTAAACCCAGGGCCTTGCATATACTAGACAAACCACTGATTTACATTCCCAGCCCTTTTTATTTTAAGTCAGTATCTCACTAAGTAGCCCAAGCTGGCCTGGAACTTGTGATCTTCCTGCACAGCCTCCCAAGTAGCTAGGACTACAGGTGTGTGCTGTGATGCCTGGGTCCCAAAACTGAAACATAGAACTAAGTATCTTACCCATGACCTTACCCTAAGGTCATGTTTTTAATAAATGACGGAGATTGGATTTGTTTATTTTATTTTAATTTTTTTATTTTAAAGTTAAGAGAATATAAACTCGAATAACACAAAAACAATAAGGAAATACACAAATTATGAGAAAGATAGTAGGGGATTGACAATGAATGATGTTTTACATAATATCATCTTCATATTTGTTACTCAGTTATCTAAAAAACAATGAAGGAAATACACAATTATACAGAAGATAGTAGGGGACTAACAATGGCTATTGTATTACATAATGTTATCTTTGCATTTCTTACTCAGTTATAAATCAGTATAACACATAAATGGTGAAGTAAACATGAAATTATAGAGCAGATATTGGGGAATTAAAAATGGGTGCTGTATTACAAAATGATGTCTTCACTATTGTTATTCAGTTGTACAAATGATGGCTCGTTTGATAAATCAAACAGTTTTCTCCACCCTCATCTCCATTGTTCTCCCACCCAATCAATCATCTTCCCTCTGACAGTAACTGTACTTTTTGGTTTATTTACTCCCTTGGGCTCTCACATTGGGAAGACACATGGCTGCTTCAAATTAAGCTGTAACAAACATGGGTGCACTCAAATTACTATGGCAGTAGGTGGAACAGCGCCTACCCTCATAGGCAGGGAACCAAATACACTATGGTCATACCCAACTGATAAGCCCTTGAGGCCCTTGGAGGTCTAGTCCAGTGTGCTGGTTCAACCCCAGTCTGCTGGTTCACCCCAGCCCAAAGCCTGGGGCTCCGCCTCTGCATGGCGCTCCTGAGGATCTGGTTGGGTCCATGGGGTTGCCCCTGCAGATTACCGGGCCCTGCCCCAGCGAGGTGCTCCTGGAGACCTGGACTAGTTCGCAGGGTCACCCCCACAGACCTCTGGGTTCTGCCTGAATGAGGTGCTCCCGGGGGCCTGGTCGAGGTCTTGAGGTTGCCCTAAGCACTGTTGGGCTCTGCCCCAGTGAGGCACTCCCAGGGACCTGGACAGGTCCGTGGGGTTGCCCCCGTGGACCTCAGGGTTCCGCTCCAACAAGGCGCGCCCGGAGGCCTGGTCGAGTTCTTGGGCTCACCCTGGAGGACTGCCAGGTTCCGCCCCACCCCATGAGGTGCTCCTGCAGGCCCGGTCAAGTCTGGGCGCCCACCCAGTGAGGCACTCCTGGGGGCTCAGTCCAAGACCTCAGGGTCCTCATGTAGCCTGCAGGGAGCCCCCCCCCCCCGACTTGATTCTCATTTCTAAACCTTCCTGGTACCAGGGGACCCGCCTCTCTCCCTCTTGTCATTCTCATGTTGTTATAGTCCAGTGTCTGGGTGGCGATCCTATGGGAGGATCCTTCTCTGCTATTTTCCTGGTCACCTTCCAGGCTGGGCTTTTTCCGCTCCAGTTTTGGCCCAGTTCTTGGAACTTCACTCTCCTCTTGCCAAGTTGGGAGGCTTCCATGAGCACGGGCTTCCGAAGCTGAAGCTGTGAGCGTAGGAATGAGGGAGAGGGCCTAGGGTGTGTATGGAGTGGTGACTCCCTCTTTCTCCTCCTCCTCTTCCTCTAACTGCACCATGGTAGTTGCCTGAGCTATTTTTTGGGAAGGAGTCTTGTTTGCTCCTTGCAAGGGTTTGAATTCTCATTTTGAATCCTTTGATCCTGGGCATAAGTGGTATGAAGTCTTCCCCACTTGTGCTCACTGAGGTAGTTCAGGGTGTGTAGTTAAGTTTAGTTATTAGTTTTGGGAGACAATTGGAGGAGTTTCTCAGGTCTTAGAGTATGTTGTCATCTCTCGATCTCCAGGACTGCTGTTTTTGTATATCTTATCTCTGGGTTGATACAAAGTTTGTATTTGCAAGCGGTATGGAATCCCTCTCAGTGCTCATATTAGTAGCAAGCCTCAGCTTTCCAGTATGTTGTTAACCTGGCCACTCTCACTCACCTGTGGCTGTTGCTCCTCTTCCAGGTCGTGCACCTAGGATCTTGGAGGGCCGGCATCGAGGACAGCAGTCAAGGGAGAGGGATCCTGGGGCATCTCCATGCACCCCATGCTGTGGAACCGCATGGCCCTGCAGGTCCCACGAGGGGCTCCATGCCACCCACGGTGTCACCTTGCGGTTTTGGGCTGCTTTGCCCGTGCCCCATGGCAGGACTGCACCCAGCAGCAGCTTTGCACACCTGGCAGCTCTGCAAGCCACAGCGGAACCACCTGTTTTTGTTTTTTTGAGACAGGTCTTGCTGTGCAGTACAGGCTGGCCTTAAACTCACTTAACATAGCCCAGGTTGCCCTCAAACTCACAGCAATCCTCATGCCTCATTCTCTCAAGAGCTGTGATTACAGCACCTGGCTTAAAATTTATTTAGTTTTTTGTTTCTTTCTAATGAATTGACCATTACATTTCTAAAGTTCTGAAATGGCCAACAGACCATAGAAAGATACTATTTTAGGCACCTGCTTGAAACCAACAGCTTCAGAAAACTGCTGGCCTTGATTCAGGGCCAA
>PVLD010023332.1:0-27330 GCA_004027595.1 Dinomys branickii | reverse complement strand
AGAAGTAGGGCATGTTTCCCAAATAATAACCCAGAAAATACACAAATTTGCTCTCCTTGAAACCAGAGCAGGGGGACGAGCCACAGCTTTGGCCCTCTCTTTCCTGCCCATCTCTGGTCTCTCCATCACCCCAGGAGTAAAGTAAAGCGGACTTGGTGGGTGTGGAGGTGCACACCTGCAATCCCAGCACGCAGGAGGCTGAGGCAGCAGGATCGCCATGAAATTGAGTCCAGTCTGGCCTACACATCTAGACCCTGCCCCAAAAAAGATAAATAAATAAAAATAAAACAAAGGAAAACAAATTCTCTCTAGGAATAATTTTATGTATGAAGTACTTGAAAAAATATCTTTTAAAAAATGTTTTGTGAGAGCAGAGCACAATCCTGACAATGCGTGCTGACCTCCTTCACAGGTGCTGGGGTTAAATACTGAGGACGACCTTCACCAGGGCTTCCAGGCGCTTCTCATCCAAGGGCAGAGGCCTGGCGCTCCGTTCTCCCTCAGCATAGCCAACGGGCTCTTTGGAGAAGAGAGCTGCCAATTCCTCTTGGTGAGCTCAGTCCTAAGAAAAGGAAGGTTGATTTGAAATACCTGGTACCACAGAGCCCAGGGGGAGGACCCCAGAGAACTTGGGAACTGGTGGGAAAGCTTGTTTTTTCAAATGAGGACAGCACTCTAAGGGTGCCTGGCAGGATTTCCTGTGTGAGGGTTTCAGAGTGCTTTCATCCATGTCCAATTATTTCAAACTCAGCACATCCCCAACTATAACCTGAAATTTGACATCTCGTAGACTCACTGTGACAGCTTCTAAGAGACATGAATGCCCTTTATAAGTTTTCAAGGGACCAGGTAGGACTCAGAATGCTTGGCTGCTTGTGGACCTTTTATGCAGCTCCTTTGCCTCACCTGACGCACCTCTGTCCACAGTCCTTTCAGGAGTCCTGTTTGCAGTTCTACCAAGCCGAGCTGAAGCAGCTGTCTTTTGCCAAAGCTCCAGAGAAGTCGAGGAAATGCATCAACGCTTGGGTGTCTAAAAACACTGAGGGTCAGAATTGCTGCTTCCTGTCCCCTCCTGCCCTCTCCGCACCTCTCCTCCTGTCCCCTCCTCCCTGTTACTTGTTGGTTCTGCTTTTCTCCTCCCACTCCCCTCCTCCTTCCCCATTGTCTCCCATCCTGCCCCTCACTACCACCCTTTCCCAGGGTCAGAGTGAAGCTGACTCCCGGGACTCCTGCTGCTTTTGAGCATCAGCGGGCTCAGGGCTGTTCTGCTTGGTGAATAACAGAGGTTCCCTTTGGCTGTTCTCCCAGGACCAGAGAGTTGGTGCTGAATGTCAGAAGAAACTCCTAGGCCCGACCTCAGTTTAATGTTTAAACAGAACACACTTTCACTGGCCTGAAGTGCTCCCGTGTCAGGTGCCCCCACGTGAGGGGGAGGGGGATGGACGGAGCTTCCTGATCACTGTCTCAGTCGCTTCCGCCTCACTGCCCCACCAGGCCCAACGCCCACAAATGGAAGAGCGAGAGGCTCAGTTCGGCTCTCAGTTTCCGAAGTGACGTCAAGGGTGGCTGAGCCCAGGGCAGCAGTGGGTGGGGGAGGCTATCCAGGGAGGACGCTGCTGAGCCCTCAGTGCCCGGGAAGCGGACAGAAGGGAAGAGCCCAGGGCAGGAACGGCCTTTACATAGTACAGCTCCCGTCCTAGAGACTCAGCACCAACATGGCCTTGCCTGATCACACCTCGTGAGCTAGAGCAACCCATGGCCAATCACCTTCCAGAACTCCGGCTCTGCAGTCCCGAGGCTTTGTGGGGACACGCTAGGTCTACGCCATAACCCCCAGGCATCTGGGCTGTCTCTTCCGAGAGTATGTGCAGCCCCAGCCGCACCAACTGTATTACGGAATCTCGTCTACCTCCTCCTTCATGCCTCCTGCTCCACCTCCCTTGGTTAGACTGCACAAACCTGGGCTTGGTTCATCCACAGCTCTGTGCCATCCGCCATCCTAACACACTCAGGCTGAGAGCGCACTCTCTTTGGGCCCGATCCTCCTTTGTTCCCAGCTCAGACAGTGATGTATTCCATCCACGGCCCCAAGATCAGTGCTGGCTGGACACGTGAACCGCTCGTGCACCTGCACCCGACTACAAGCATTCCTGCTTCCGCGAACAGACATGGTGGTAGCAAATGGCAGGTAGTTTTCCCACTAAGACTCAGCAGTTATTTCCTCCAGTTCTTCCAGAATCTGTACCACTCGTGCCTTGTTGAAGCAGCAGTTAGAAAAGATGCTCTTAGTCCATGACAAGGTAGCCCTGGATACCCAGGGGAAGAGGGGTGAGTCCAGCTTGCCCACTTTATGTTACCCAGGGATACCTGGAGCTCTGTCTAGGGATCCAACAGTAATCTGTCTTCTTTGGGCTCCCAGAAGCCCCTCATGTGCCTGACAGCCACCGCCTGCCAGCTCAGAACCTTAGACCACACACTGCATTGAACCCTTGAGGATCCACAGTACCAGCTCAGTGCATCTCTCCTATCCTGCCTGCTTGACCTGCAAGCTGACCTTTCTTTTCCATAAGCTGAGCTCTTTGAGTGACTCAGAAGCCTGTTACCTCCTCCATTTGGTGCATGCTCCTCAAGTGTCCATGTGCACGAACACCATACCTTGGAGGTGTTTTGCTTTTCTTTTTGAGACAGGGTCTCACTATGTGGTTCAGGCTGCCCTTGAGCTCACTTTGTAGACCAGGCTGGTCCTGACCTCCCAATGATCCTCCTGCTTCAGCCTCCCAAGTGCTGGGATTACAGGCTTGCTCCACCATGCTCGTCTGGAGCTGTTTTTAACTGTTTAATTCATAAGGATCCTTGTTGTGAGTTCTAGAACAGTCTGGGCTACAAATTGAGCACAAGGTCAGTCTAAACTGCATAGCAAGACCCTGTCTCAAAAAAGATAAAAAAAAAAAAAGAAATTCATAATGATTCTAATATAATTAGTTTGAAATCATCATGTTTAAGTCTGCCAGGATGCTGTCCTAGAGTTTGTCCATCATGGGTTTATAAGGAGCGACTGAATGTAGCCTCTGCTTTTCTCAAAAGGAAAAATTGAAGAGGTGTTGGCAAAGAATTCAATTGAAGAGGACTGCATGCTGGTTCTCATTAATGCTATCTACTTCAAAGGAAGGTGGGACAAACAGTTTCGGGAGTCCAGCACAAGGACAATGCCTTTCAAAATAAACCAGGTAGGGAGAAGCTTTCAACAAATTTATTTGATTAAAAAGATGGAATAAAAAAATTAACTTCATAAGGACATAAGTGATTAAAAATTCTTTGCAACAATATATTTCTGAATTTACATTTAAATTCAGAAGAACAAACTTATAGGAATAAAGAATATTTGCTGCTTGTAAATTTTTGCATAAATGACCGTTGTTCCTGTCTGTTAATTTCTCCTGCATCTACTGCTGCAATCTCAGTCTGGAAATTGATGATTTTCTTTCAAGTCCAAGTTGCCTAGGTAGAAGCAAAACTAAAAATATGTTCTGATATTGTGATATATGTGTGGGGCACGGGGCAGTGTCAAGAAAAACGTGAAAACATATCTTTAATCGAGCAATTTTTAAATTAAAATTAGTATTCATTTGAATTGTTGTTAATTAACTTAAAAATTATTAATTCAGTATTTGGAAATTTCTAATCTTAAAACCACATGGCAACTTCTTAGATGCTGACATTTTTAACTTCAAATCAAGCAGATTTAAAATATTTTGCCAAGTCCTATAATCCCTTGAAAAACAGAAAACGAATTAGGGAGAATACATTTAGGGTGTTTATGTATGTTCAACTATTCATTTAAAAATAAGATGCACTTTACATAATGATGCATTTATTTTTCTGTATGTGACCCTGGGGGCCTCCCACAGCATGGAGAGTTTGGAGCTTCCCATTTTATTTTGCTGGCCAGGATGTCTCCCAGGCTACTCCTGCCTCTGCCCACACTCCATGGCTTCTCAGGCTGGCAGGAAGTGCTTGTTGGGATTTCCCAGGGGCTACGTGGAGCGCAAACACCGTTGCCGCCTTGGGTGCTGGTACACTCATGTGACACGTGTGCCCCTCTGCTCACCCCATCAGAAGGAGCAGAGGCCGGTGCAGATGATGGTCCGGGAAGCCACGTTTCCTTTGGCCCACGTGAGCGAGGTGCGGGCCCAGGTGCTGGAGCTGCCCTACGAAGGCCTGGAGCTGAGCATGATCCTGGTGCTCCCTGACGAAGGCGTGGAGCTCAGCGCGGTGAGACAGGGGTCTGGGTGTGTGATTGCCGTCCTGCCCGGAGCATCTGGTGCCCTGTCCCTTCCCAGCAGGAGCACACTGGCACACACTCCTGCCCTTGCCCACCCTCTGTTGCCCTCCTTACGCCCCTCTGCTCCTGAAGCCATCCAGAGCCCTGCCTTGTGTGCCCAGCAATGAGCACCTCTGGATGAGCAGCTAAGGGTGCTAAAGTCAGCAGCAGGAATGAACTAGGGGGACAGAGCTGAGGAGAGGAAGACGCTGCATTTGTCAGGGGTAAGAAGGAAAAGATAGGAAGCTTCCCCAGACAGGACAGGGGGCCTGGAAAGGTTCATGCCCATGGACCTTTGTCCCTGGCCTCCTTTATGATGTTTTGGGGGACCCTCACCCCTCTGGAACTTGTCACAATTGGATGGGCTCCCTGGGCTCTCCTTGGGTTAAATGAGGCAGGGAAGCCAATGTGCACATTCCTTTAGTGGGCTTGGTCTGACTTCTGTGTGTCCCTTTGTCCTTTCAGAGCCTTATCTCAGGGAAGAGCAGGTGCTTGGTTGGGAGGGGTGCTCTACAAGGTCAGCTTCCAGTTAGTGGGTGATGTGTGAACCTGTTGTAGCAGCGACCTAACAGTGAAGGACATACCTGTGCCCGTGCATAGGTGCGGGGACACACTGTATGCTCTGAGCAGGACTTTGTCCTAAAGCGTACCCGCCCCTCGCCTTGTGCACTCTGCCAGGCCGGAAGGACACTGCCCCGGCTCTGTGTTCCTGGCCTCTCTGTGTGCTGCCCGTCTGCTTTCCCTCCGGTGTCAGTCCCAATGCCATTTGTGCTGCTTGTGTCTTTTTTTTTTTTTTTGGCTACTTGTGTCTTTACGTCTGTCTGGTTTTTCCTTTTCTCTCATTCCTTGTTCCTGTAACTGTGTCCAAGGGAATACCCCTATGAAGCTTTAACTCTTTCTAGTCAGGATTAGCTACAAAGTCCAATGAGGCCTTTGTGATGTTCTTTCCCTGGAGATGGACCTGTTTCCCTACAGCCTCAGGTCCCTGCCCTGCTGGCTCACAGCCACAGTCCTTGGTTCCTTGCTCACCAGCAATGGTTTGTCTGCTACAAACTAAGCTCTGTTCAGAAATCCAAAAATTTCAGAAAGCTCAAATCCCCACAAGTGAAGCCACCTGGCAGAGACACTGGTCAGCACTGGTGGGGAGGAGGTGCTGCCCTATCTCCTACCTCAGGAAGCCACACCTGGGGTGGTATTGCGTTACCTGAAACCAGGGTAAGCCAGGACCTCACAAGCTCCCAGGTAGCTGCAGCGACAGTGAGTGACAGTGGGCACCACCTGCCTGCCAGAGGAGAATGGGCTGCCTAAGAGGGATTGCTGTGAATGGGCACTGAGATTCCAATGGCAAGTGCTATTCCTGGTCTTTCAGGTGGAAAAAGCCCTCACATTTGAGAAATTCCAAAGCTGGACCAGTCCAGAGCACATGAAGTGGACCAAAGTGACAGTTTTCCTCCCAAGATTTAAACTGCAAGAGGATTACGACATGAGCTCTGTGCTGCAGGGGCTGGGCGTGGTGGATGCTTTTGATCCAGACAAGGCCGACCTGTCTGGGATGCTGGCTGAGAGTTTTGTGTGTGTGTCCAAGTTTGTGCACAAGAGTGTGGTAGAGGTGAAAGAAGAGGGCACAGAGGCTGCAGCAGCAACAACCATGCTGGTGGTTTTTGGGCGTGCATTTCCGGTTCCTGTGCCCCAGTTCTGTGCTGACCACCCCTTCCTGTTCTTCATCAGGCACAACAGCACCAACTGCCTGCTGTTCTGCGGCAGGTTCTTGTTCCCTTGAGGGGTGCACTCCCTGTGCACTCAAGCTGTGCCTTCTGTGTCCCAAAATCCCAGTCCAAAGTCCATGAAGTTGGCTCATTAGGAAAGCCAAGTGCAGCCTAAGGGCAGATTGGCACACGCCTGGCCATCTGACAGCACAGTGCACCATTATGCGCTCTGCTTGCCCCTCACTGTCACTCACTTGTGCCACTTGACCAAGAGATTCAGATTCAGATTGTGGCTCTGCTCGCAGGTGAAACTCTGTTGTGGTCCCCCCCACAGACAGATGGCTATGAAATGCCCTCATTGTCCAGTACCAGGCATTGTTCTTGGCTCTTGATCATACTGAGTTCCTGTCGACTACAACCTTAAGCCTAGCCACCCTCCTGCCAAATGAGGACCCACAAGTGCCTCTACACAATTGTGCAGACATCACAGACTCCACCTCCAGCCTGCGAGAGGACCTGACAGACGTCCCCCTCGACAACCCTGACGCCACCCTTTTCACTGATGGCAGCAGCTACCTACATCAAGGCAGTTGAGTGACAGGTGCCGCTGTGACCATCGAGACTGAGGTAATATGGGCCCAAGCACTGGGGTCTGGATCCTCTGCCCAAAGAGCTGAATTTATAGCTGTGACTCAAGCTTTAAGATGGGGATCTAATAAAATCATAAATGTGTAAAGAGGACTCTTAACTACAGGGGGAAATAAAATAAAAAATGCCCCTGAGATCCTAAATCTTCTAGCTGCTATTTGGCTCCCCAAAAAGGTGGCAATCATACACTGTCGGGGATATCAAATAAAAGATTCCCCTGTTGCCAGAGGAAATGCCTTTGCCGACCAAAAGGCAAAAGTTATCACCCTAAAACCAGTGGGGCCAATAGCTCCTCCCCATGCTTCCTCCTCTCCTCTTGCCTAAATTATCATATTCAGATTCGGCCTTGAGGTTAGCACAACAATCAAAGGCAAAATCTTCCCCTCCAGAACACTTAAGGGGCACCAAACAGGCAGAGCTTTCTTCGGGAATAATATTTTATTGTCAAATGTCACAGCTGACGAAGACTTCTAGCCTCAAATGCCCACAGTGCATCGAGTAAACCCCAAGCAGGCACCCCAAGATTCGTGAGTCTGACAAGGAAGACTGTACCCCGGAGACCACTGGAAATTGGAGTTTACTGAGATGGAATTAGACAAATACCTCCTAGTTTTCATAGATACCTTCACTGGCTGGACAGGAACTTTTCCTACCTGGATTGAGTCTGCTCTTATTGTGGCCAAAAAGCTCCTATATGAGATAGTGCCCAGATTTGGCCTGCCCTTATCTCTGAGGTCTGACAATGGCCCAGCTTTCAAAGCTCAGGTGACCCAAAATCTAGCTACAGCTTTGGAGATTAATTGGAAATTACATTGTGCCTACCAACCTCAAAGTTTGGGACAAGTAGAAAAAAATAAACAGAACTACGAAGGAAACCATTACTAAAATGGCTTTAGAGTCTGGCCAAAACTGGTTGAATCTCTTTCCTTTTGCTCTTCTGCACATGCGTTGTACTCCCTTAATCCTGGGAATCACCCCCTTTGAGGCCTTGTATGGGCGACCCCCTCCCTTGGTTCCTTGTCTCCATTATGGCTACCTGGCAGCTATGACTAAGGGAGAACTTATTAAGTCCCTACAGGCCCTTCAGCTTTTCCTCCAGTCCACTCATCATCTGTTCCGAGAACATCAAGCGTTTCCTGAAAAGCCCCGAAACACCTTGGTGGCTTAATCTGGAGCTTGAGCATGCCAACAGCTGTCACAGTCACCAACAAGAGTCACTAGATTCACCATTCTCATGTTAAGACTGTTCCTGTGGAACCAGAAGACACAGCTAAGTGGACTATTATAAAAACCTGTTCTGATCCACGGTGATTTACAAAGAAGAGGCACTTGTGTTAAGACTAAAACTTATAATTTGTCAAAATCTCCCTATGCTAACATTTGTACCAATGTAATTGATATTGTAAATCAAACTTACTCCCCCAGCCTGCTCCTAGAGGCCCCTCACGGAGCCTGGTTTGCTTGTACCGCTGGCATAACACCATGTATATTTTATCAAGTTGCTGTACAGAGACCCCCAGAACTATGTGTCCTGTGTCACATTTTTCCCCAAGTGCTTTATTATTCTGGGGAGGGAAGTAGACAGCATTTGGCCCTGACTGGTTTGCTCAGAGTCAAGAGAGCGAGCCCTGTCCTTATACCAGCATTACTGGGCATAGACATGGCTGGATCAGCTGCACTGGGGACAGCCGCTCTGGTTACTTCTGATCAAAATTATAAAGAACTAAGTCAACAGATAGACCAGGATTTAGCCACCTTGAAACAGTCAGTCAATAAGCTAGAGGAGTCTCTTCGATCATTGGTTGAGATGTTTTTGCAAAACAGAAGAGGTTTAGACCTACTTTTCCTAAAACAAGGGGGATTAATGTCTAGCCCTAGGAGAAAATTGTTTCTATACCATCCACTCCAGAGTAATCTGAGAAAGTTTGAGCCAACTAAGAAAGAGACTGAAAGACACAGATGAACAGAGGAGAGAAGAACAAAATTGGTCCCAAATTTGTTTTCGACCTCCCCATGGTTAACCACCCTTATAACAGCTTTAGCTGGACCACTAACGCTATTACTTATACCGATTACGGTTGGTCCCTGCATTATAAATTGCTTGCTAAGATATATTCAGGGGAGGATTCAATCTGTCACACTGATGATACTCCGAACTGGGTATGAAAACCTCCCCAATGAGGATATAGCTGATGAATCTATCATTTGATTCATTAACAAAAACCAGTGGGGAATGTAATGGCCCAAGTACCCAGCAGCTAGCTAGACTGACCCCATGCTTGACCCCTGATTCACCTCAAACAGCTAAAGTCCATGTACAATAACATAATTACTGTTTAAAGGTTCCTTGTTCTTTCTCAGAAAGAGTTCAAAGAACGTTGCCCGTCCCTGCCAGAAACAGGACAGTTACCCAAGCATAACGTCCCTGCTACACCTGTGTATTCGTTGTGATTTTTGTCTTTATAAGCCCTGCATACAATGGGCTTGGGCCTCTCACTTCTCAGCCTCGAAACAGAGGTGTGAGTGGGGGCCATTGGGCTCAACTATTAAAAGCGCTACTAAATTCTAATTTGGCTCTTTGGGAGTTTATTGTTCTCGGACCTGTCTCAAGACAGGGTCTCACTTTGTGCAGTTCAGGTTGGTCTTGAGCTCACTTTGTAGTAGCCCAGGCTGCTTTCAAATTTGCAAAGATCCTCCTGCCTCATCCTCCCAAGTGCTGGGATTACAGGCTTGCAACTCCACACTCATCTACTAGATATCTTTAAAAGAGCTAAAATCATCATGGTATACATGCACATGCGCATTTATAGCGGCACAATTTGTAACAGCTAGAAGTTTGGAAACAGTCCAGATCCCTGTAAGTGGATGAAGGGAAAGGGAAATGTGGTTTGTATATACAGTGGAGGGCTGCTCTGCCTTAAAGAAGGATAAATTTGGCACATTTTTAGTTAAATGCCTGAACCTTGAGGGCATATTTTTAAGTGAAGTAAACTGGACACACAGGTTAGAACACTGTGTTGTTTCTCTTATTTAGAAAATCAACAGGTAAATAGGGACCAAAACGGATGATAGATGGTGAGAAGTGGCAAAAACCAGTTGAAACGGAACTGGGACAAGGGAGGGGGGAAGGGAAGGGAAGGGAGGGAACGGGGATGAAAAACAGAACAGCAGAAGAAACAGAATGGCAGGATCAAGCCCTGGGTGCCATCAAGCTCACAGTGTTTTGCTTGCTTGGTTCCTGATATATTTTTCTGGGGACTAAGTTTTGTGGGGAACTTTGCATATCTTCTGGTTTGCAAACTCTGTTTCTGATGATTTTAAATAACTTAAATTTCACATACGGAAATGTTAGGTGCTTTCCTCTGAATATTTTGTTGAAATGATTCAAGCTGATTTTGAACAAAATGCACCCAAAATTTAGAGAATTCATTTTAAAGATGTGAGTATTACTGTAGTAAAGATAAGGTGATTTCTTTTATTTAATTAAATATGATGCTACATTGAAGAATTTATTTTATTTTATTTTTATTCATTTACTTTTGTGATATTGGGGATCAAACCAGGGCTTTGTGCATGCGAGGCAAGCGCTCTACCACCAAGCCGCACCCCCAGCCCAGGCAAGGTAAGGCGATTTCAGATCATTCATCAAAAGTGCTTCCATTCCGATGGCTGATGGACGTCAGTAAGGAAAAGCCACGCTGCCCTGCTGACCTCTCTCCTTACTCATCATCAGCTTCATCACAAATACTTCGTGGCTGGGGTCATCTAAAGAACATTTGCACGTTTGGATAACTCCAGGTCCTAAGTGGCTTAGAAGAAGGTGCAGCGTGATAAGTGCGATCCGAGCTGTGTGCACGTCACAGCCAAGTCCAAGGGCATTTTCAAAGTCTGAGCTGTCACTACAGCAAGCTTCCCTGGTGCCCACTGTGGCTACGTGTGCAACAGTGCTCATTCCCAACACAGTGTAAGTTGTATCTCGGTGACAGAGAACGTCTGGAAGCTGAGCCTCGATTCACCCTGGGAATTAGACAACTTAAACTGGTTTTTAGCTTGAAATAATCAGTGAAGTTGATATGAGGAAAATTTATTGTTTCTCCTGCTTCTGCTTATGGCAGCAATTTCACAACTTTGAAAGCAAAATAAATGAATTTAGAATAATATTGAATCAAGTCATAGTCATATATATATATATATATATATCTTTATAAATCAGACTATATTCTTTCTGTGTGTCTGTGGTTCAAACCTACAGCGTCATGCCTGCTAGGGAAGTGCTCTACCACTGAGCTATGCCTATAGGCTTCAAATTCCTATATTTATACAGCATCTGCAGGTGTAATTGCTGGATTGTTGTTGTTGGAGAGAATTTCCTTGAAATAAGTACTAACTTGGGGATAGACATAAAGCTCACCTGTACAGCACGGACTTAATATGCACCAGGTACCAGGCTGAAACCTAGTACCCAAACCAAATTGAAATAAAGAAAATTTACACACATTTGAAAGAAATTAAGAGTAAATTAAGAGTAACAAAGGTGAAGGCAACATTATGTAGGACAGCATCCAGAGCTAATTCCCTATGTTCTCTATAATTTTGTGTTTCCTCAATCGTTTTTGTATTAGCAGAAGTGAAGATAACTTTATATTATACAGCATCCAGTGCTAATTCCCTACTATCTTCTCTATAATTTGGTATTTCCTTTAATGTTTTTGTGTTAACTAATGTGAAGATAACATTATGTAATACAATATCCAGTGCTAATTCCCTACCATATTCTGTATAATTTTGTATTTTTAGTATTGTTTATGGCTTATTCTGGTTCATATGTCTCCATTCTTTTGTCTTTAAAAAAAAAAGGAAAAAAAATAAACAAAAGAAATTAAAAAAATATTCTAGTGTCTTGCGGTTTTTATATAGTCTGGGGTTAACACAATGCTCTCCATGGTATGTGACACAGCAACATTTTTTCATGTTAAACGTCCTATTTTTGAGGTAGGCAAATTCAATATATAGCTTTTTGCGCCTAATGTTTCCTAGAAGGATAAATTGAAATATTTAAAAAGCAGAAGCCAACAATATAATGAGCACATTTTTACCTATCGGTGATGCTTAAGCTCCTGTAGAGAGATTTTCGGCTCTTTTTCTGTAATACTGCACAGCCTCTATTTCTCTGGACAGATTTCATATCCGTCTAACACTACAATTTTCTGTGTTCCGTGGACCCTGCCCAAAGCGGCTTCTCCTACACAGTCCACATCACAAACCGCATCTCCATCCAGTGAATGAAATTCCCCTCCCAGTGCCGCAGTTGACAGGACTTAGCTGTGCCTGTCTGTTGTGACAAACAGCTGTTTTCGTCATAGAGTTTGTTCCTTCTATGCTCCCCACCAAGCAGGAGCCATCCAGAGCAGCAGAGAGAGGAGAAGGTTCCCCGGCTGCCTTTCATTTCAAACCACAAGTAACGAAGAACACTCCATCCATGGCTATGTCAGTTATCAATTTCTTGTCTCTCAGCTCTAAATCCTGCCTTCTGTTGACTGCCTGGAGTCCTGCAGTTCGATTCCAATGTTACGTTAGCCGCAGGTGCATTGTAGGGCATTGCCCGCACAGGGTGCTGGAAGACACTGCCAGGAGGAAGGCACTTCTCTTCCAGATTCTCCCATGGCACATCTCTTGCCATGTGCTCAACTTGTCCCTAGGCAATGTCCATTACTGTAGTCACAAGGACCACAACCTAAAGCAACTGTAGACATGTCACTTTGTCCCTATCTACCAGTTCCATCCAGACTGCCCACAATTGCCATTACAATATGGCAGAGGGCAACTGTGTGCCAGCTGCCTGCTGGCCATGGCCTTAGCAGCCAGCCTCTTGTTCCTGTGGTGTTAGCATCCTATGGATTTGAACAACAGTGTAGTGGTGTGTGGCCATGGCTGTGGTGTCATTTAGAACATTTTCACTGACATGGGCATCTCTGAGCTCTTCCCCAACCCACACTCCCTGAAAATTGTGGATATTTAATGTCTCTATAGTTTTCCTCCAGGTCTTGTCCTGGCTGAAGAGCTCATTTCCTTTCAGGGTCGAGTCGTACTCCATTATATGATTTCCCACCAAACTCTTAAACTTCTAAGTCCTTCAGCTCGTTGTATGCAGATCACCTACCTCAAGGCAGATAATCTGCTCTTATAAATGTAAATCACAAGTAAAAATACCTTTATGTTAGTATCTAGGCTGCTGTCTGAGCAGATATTAGGGCATAATGATACAGCCAGGGTAAAGCACAAAATGAGTCATCACAGAGGGTGCCTGTCTCTTCCGGTCTCAGGGGCAGCCCCAGTGAGTTTAAGGTAAGCGTTGGTTCCTGGCTGCATTATGAGGGTATTTCTTGGAAGGCTGCTATGGTGTGAAAGGTGAGAAAGAAGCATGAGTTGAGGGCAAGGCAGGCAGAACAGAGTGGAGTCACCCTCCGCGGGGCCACAGTTACCTGATTAACCTGCAGTGGCTCGTTCAGTCTCAGCTTTAACGTCATCTTCAGGAGCTCTTAAACTGACGCTTGGTAAGAGCTATGTGAGAAAAACCAATTCAGAGACCAGTTAAGGTCACCAGAAAAGTTTTATCAACAATATGCCATTGCAAAGTGAGAAGGAGCCATGAACTGCACTCCCCAGAGAAGACTGGGTGTGTTGAAGCTAGAAAGAGGGAAATAGAAAGAGGCCAGGGTGAGGGCAGAGGCAGGGACACACAGTGTGTGACTCTCCCAGTTAGGGGAGCATCCTCCCAAAGACTGGCACACGGAAGCCTGTCCTTCCTGATGGTCCCATGCTGAAGGAATGACTTCCGGGTGATTCAAAACAACACGCTTGAGTAATAAGTTTCCCGTAACACACCTATCTCAAGGACAGGCTGAGGATTCCCCATTTTAGAAATCATTCTGCAAAGGGAGTTCAGGGTGATATGAGCACCGGAGCCTGGTGCCACTAGTAAATTCACCTGAAAGCCTTGGGTTTTCCCAGGCAGGGCATATAAGAGGTCATTGGAGAGACGGGGCATGCAGCTCTCAGACACCTTGTTAGCATTTCCCTCTTCCATGTGGCAGGGAGGGCAGATGGGGTTCCTTTGCGAGAGTGCAGGTTTTGTAAGCCAGGGTCGAGGCCCAGTCCAGAAAGAGTCTCAGAGGAGCCCGGCTCTGGCTGGCTCAGGGGAGAATCATCCTGAGCTGTGGCTTCTCAACTCCCAGTCAGTCCTTGGCTTAGCTTTTCCAGTTCCTTGGGCTCCAGACTGCAGCCATGGGGACCTCAGGCGGGGTCATCCCAGATTTCCAGTCACCCGGGGAAGAGTGCAGCCAGACCCCTGGAGCCCAACGAGTGAGACGCCTGCTCCCGCTGTCAGAGGACACACCGCACCTCAAGAGACTGGTTGGGAACCATGTGCGGGTTACCAGATGGCCAGTCCCACGGGGCTTCCTTCCAGGTTCTTGGGGTCCCCAACAGTGAGCCAGAGAAGACACACAGACAGGGCATGTTTATGGAAGACAGAAAAGAAGCAAGGTCCGCAGGGTGAGAGCAGAACTGAGAAAAGACTCACCCTGGCCTGACCAGAAGGGAAAGGGTGCTTTTCTCTTTATGTAAAAAAAGCATTGAGGAAATGCTGTCAAACACACTTGACGTTGTGTCTTCTTAGACCAGGCTATGAGAAAGCTCTCTTGGTCTGCTGTTACATGTGAGTGAAAGATGAGGAACATTACTTCAACTGGTTGTGTCTACACACAAATGCAGGGCTGAAAAGAGCATCTTCTGGGTGGTGCCATAAAAAGAACAGATTTAAATGAAGGATTGAAATGGCATCTTCTGGTTGGCCCAGAATGGCACTTTTCTGATAGATTCTGTGAACAGTGATGATGAAGACTTCACCGTATTGTGAGTGTCCCTCTCCCTGAAAATGTCCCTCTCCTTGCTGCCCTGTCTTACAAGGAGCCATTCTTAGCCTTCAGTGGGCTTCTAACCTTCACACTCAGCAAACACCTGACCATATTAGGCAGCAATGGCCAGCTCCCACTCCTCCCTGCAGATTTCCAGCAGTTGTCTTGGCCATGAGAAGCCATGAGGTGAGGAGCACATTGTGCCTGTTAACTAACCCCAGGAGAATACCATGAACCGAAACCTCTCGCTCAACCATAGGTTCCGGTGGGTCCCCTAGTTACTCCCCCCAGGGTTCATCTCCCAGGGTGACATGTCCTTCCAGTAGTGCTGCAGCTGGAACACAGTTCCCTTTGGAGGACATCTCTGACCCAGACCCTAGCATCAGGCTCCCTAAAGCCTACTGGAGCCGCAGGGGGCAGGACAGAGCCCTGAACACGTCCTGCACTTGTTCAGCTGGTTATATCCATGCTAGAGGGACGGAGGAGCAGGTGGGAACCAAACTCTGGACCTTGGTCTGACCACCGAATAGAAGTTGGTGATGCTTGGGGAGGGGACACTGATGTTTCTGGCACCCGAGCAGGCAAGCCTGGTATTTCCCAGGCTTCTGTAGGACACAAGTCCAAACAGGAGAGAGATGTGTGAATCTCACAACAGGACTGTGGAGGGGGTGATGTCTGGGAGCACCTACCCATGGAATAGCCCCGCCTAGTACTCGTCCTAAGGCTGGATTCCAGCAACAATCCCACATTCATGGGGTTTGAAGTGCAGACTGATCAGGCGCAAAGTTCTGTTTTGTTTTACTTTGTTTTAAAGGAAAGCACTACACACTATATGGAGAGGTTCAGAATAGTTCCCCTAAGCGAGCATTATCTGAGCTGAGGTCTCACAGACAAGCCAGGGTGCCCAGTGCCTGTGAAGTCCTCAGGGAGGAATGCACATAGCTTCTTGGGTTTCTTAAGGAAAGAAGATACAGCCCAGACAGGACAGTGCTAACCTCCTCCCTGAAACTTTGGACCTCTTGGTGAGAAAAAGGATGCAGTGAAGGGCCTCAAGCTGGGTGGGCCAAGGGAGATGTGGAGGGTGACCCAGGCTTCACAGATGCGTGATAATGGTAAATATATGCAACATCAAGTGCCGTGTGGGTTTAATGGTGCAGGGACAGCGGAAACAAAAGCCCCCTGGGTGGCTTGAGGAACCCCAAGGACAGTCTGTCTTTGGGTTTAGCCTCGCTGGTCATCTGTGAGGAGGACCAGGCTCTGAGTGGGCTGCAGAATGCAGAGCTGATGATGGAGACTGGTTCCTGCCATGGTGAAGCTGGCGCCACAGCGAGATGAGAAAGGACTCTGGGGACACAGGCCACGAGGTTACTTTTGGATAAATAGTGTGTGTTAGTGTTTTCTGGTGAGATAACAAAATACCCGAGGCAGGAAAATTTACAAGAATTTTTCGTATTTCTTTCAGTTGTCTGGAGGTCCAGGATCATGGCACAGACCTCTGCCAAGTCTCAAGAAAACCTCCTGCTATGTCATAATAGAGTGGGTGGCCTAATGGAGGGAAGGTGTGAGAGCAGATCCCAGGGTAAGACAGGAAATTTGGAAATCAAAGAAGAGCCAGCCTTGCTCTTCTGTAGTTACCCTGGTGAGAATCACCTCCCTCTGAGAGACCAGCAGGAATTCCCTGCAGGTCTGATAGTAGGGATTTCTTTTCTGATGCTGCAGAGGAAACCCTGGCACTTATCCAAGTATGCAGGCAAAGATGACTGTAGACCAGACTCCTAGAAGTGAAAGTGCTCCTGTAAGGACAATACTCACTTACAACTGAAAGGCTGTTTGGTTCCCTCCAAAACCCTGAGTCCCGTCTCCTGAGTACATTGTATAAGGCTACCCATTTTCTCACGTGCTCCCCAGTAATGCACATTCTCAGCTTCTACCTTAAGAAAAAGAGCACTGCAAGAATTCCCTGCATTTGGATCCCCTGTGTCAGAGGGTCTGGGCCACACCAAAAGGGTAAAGGGAAAGAAAAACTTACATGGACACAGAAAACCCAGCAGGATTGACTGCAACCCCAGAAGGATGCGTGCCTCTTACTTGGACACAAAATTTGATACCCAGTAAGGATCTTTTGCCCACTGTATACAGGGACAGTAGAAACCCCGTGTGGTCCCAGGGCCTTGAAGCCGCCTGACCACAGCCCCTTGCTGCATGCAGCCTTTCCCTTTTCCTTATGACACCCTGGCGTAGTAAGTGTAGCAGTGCAGGCAGCGCTAGCTGGAGAGACATAAATTTCCTTCTACTCGGCCTAGAGAATGCAACTGGAGAGCAGCTCCAGGCTGACGTGACCCATGGAGAGTGGTAATGTGCATGTCAGCATCGCCCCTTGTCCCAATAAGGCAACCCATGAGGAGACAGGGCTCAGGTGTGGATCACATCAGCACTGAAGCATTAAGGCTCTGAACAAAGTCTTTTCTCCGCAGTAAAAAAATTTCTGGAAGCCACACACTAAGCTACCATGAAGCAGATATGGAAAAAGCACAGTTTTGGCCCGATGCATGAACACCTTCCTCTTGTTTGTTAGCAGCTCTGTAGCAGTGACTCTTCCCTCACATCCAACCCCCACCCTTTGCCCAAACTCCACTCGTGGCTCTGTACCCTGTGCATTTAGAAAAATCTGTGGGTTGCCGTGGAGCATCGTATGGAATAATAGGTTACTTAACCCTTAGTTATTTCAGGCTGATCAGGCCCGCAGTCTCCCAAAGGATTGGACCTTGAAGGCTTAAGTCAATGAGGCCGCGGCAACGCTTTGAGGGCTCCAGGGGGGACTAACTGTCTTACAGCTGCAGCATTCTCTGAGTTTAGCCCAAGACTTCTCTGGGCGGCCCATACTTTTTGGTTTACAAACAAGGGAGGGGAAATGCTGAAGAAAATGCAGGAACCTGGGCAGGAAGTGGGAATCCCTTTAGGGACTTCTCCAAGCAATATAGTGTGGTCATTTAGGAGAACTGTGCTATTTTCAGGAAAGTATTCACAGCAGGAGTGCGATGCCTGCAGCTACAGTCTCCTTTAAGTTCATTGCAGTTGGATCCAGACACCTTCAGCTGTGGCCTTATCTTGGCATTTGAGGTGTCACACTTTTACAGGCCTCAGGGTGACCAGGGACTCACCGAGGTTTACTTACTATGAGCCACTGCCTGTCTTCAGCCGAGGTGCCCAAGATTCAGACCACTCACAAGTAAACATGGAAAGTCACGTGGTTAATGTTAAATCCCGCTCAGAGCCACTCTGTAGTGGTCTCCACAGAGACCACCTGGCCATGCCAGAGCCCTTTACACCTGCAGTTTTCTCAGTTTCATTTTCAACTGCAAGCCACACCACGGAGTAAGAGAATGAAGCTTTCCTAAGGGTCTTAGTACCTGGGGGTCCTCAATAAAACCCCAGGAGAAGTGATGAAAAACCATGTAATGAGTAAAAGACTACAGCATATTGCTCATGCGAACATAAAGATACAAATTTCAGTTGTTCACTTATATGCAGTCCTGAACCAAGTGGGGGAATTGCTACTGTTTAAAATGGAGTTAATGACAAGAAAATACGTAAATAACATAACAAGGCAAACTAAACCTTGGTGTGACATGTATAAAAATTTTAAAGATTTATAACAATACAACAGTTCAAAGGCTGGAGTACATGGAGAACCTTCTCATTTCCCAGAATAAGCAGACTAAGGTTGTAAGTAGACAGATTTACCTAATAACTTTTATGTTTCGTGTCATTGTAACCCTTCCCGTCGAAAAACTGCAAAGCTATAAATATTCTTTTGGGTACTTTAGTTACAGAAAAATTCATCTGAAAGTATAAAAAGGGATGTAGCCACGGGGCACTCCTAGGTGGGAGGTATCCCTTCCTAGTCTCAGAAGGGCCTGTTGTCGTACTTCCTGGTTGCTGCTGTATTATCTAATTTCCTGTCTGGTGCCAATGTAAGTATATAGCAGTATCTCCTGGTACTCTGTGTGTATATCTCAGGTTATTCATTTATCGCCTTTTCTGTCTAAGTGATAGAGTTCTTTGTATATCCTACTGTTAATTCCTTGTGGATTTTGATGTTTGCTTTACCTGGTTTTGATGTTCTTGAGTAATTTTCCACCTTATACTACTTATTTAGCTATTATTTTTCCTTTTAACTAATGTTAACACATTTTTCCCAATTCAGAAAGAGTTACAGGAACTAGGGCAAGCGGATCTTCATATCTCAAAAAACTAATTGGACCCCTACCTGGCTCCATATCCAGAAACAAATTCAAAATGGATACAAAACTAAACATAAGAGCTAAATCCAGAAAACTTTTAGAAGAAAACACGCAGGGAAATCCTCATGCTCCTGAAACTGACCACGGCATTATGAAAATGTGACTGCAGCAGCACACACAGCAACAGCAAAGTCAGATACGCTCAACATTTTGCAGTAAAACATTTGGTGCCTCAAAGAGCATTATTAAAGTGTAAAGGCAAAAAAAAAAGTGTAAAGGCAAATTAAAGATGAGAGAAAATATTTGCAACTCATATATCTGATTGGTGTTTAAAACCAGAATGTGGAATGAACTGTTTTAACAACAATCCAATTAAAAATGGGCAAAAGACCTGCAGGGACATTTTCCAGACAAAGAATGCAAAGGCCAGTGAGCTCCTGCAAAGATACTCAATGTCAACCATCATGGCAGAGCTCCAAATCCAAACCACCACATATTACCGCTACCCCCATTAGGAGGGTCATAACTTAGAGAAGAAATGTACAAGGAAGTTGGAATCTTATACATTCCTGGAGGGACTCTTACATGGTTCAGCCACCATAGAAGAGAGCTTGGCAATTCCTCACAAAGCTAAGTATGGTTACTGTATGACCCGATAATTCCTTTCCTTTATACGTGAGTACATATGCGAAAGAATGGAGACCAGGTATCAGAACAAATGCATGTACATACGGATGAACAGCACCAGTATTTACAAATAACTGAATGCATAAAAAAAACCAGATGGATGAATACATGAATAAATTGTGTTACATTTCTGCAATGGAACAATATAAGGCATACATACAATAGAGAACGGACACATGCTATACTGATGAATACACCTAGGAAATATTAAACCAAAGAAGCCAGACAGGAAAGGTCATCGATACGCTTTGTCTTCTCTGAAATGCTCACAGCAGGTAAGTGAACAGAGAGAGAAAGCAGAATGGTGATGTCCAGGGCTGCAGGGAGCAAGAAATGCAGATTCTCTGCTTAGCGGCCACAGCTTCATTTGGGACAATGAAAACTTCTTGGAACTGGACAAAGGTGGTGGCTACACATTACCCAGAATGCACCGAGATGGCTAACTTTGTCATGTGAATGTCGTAGAGAATGAATCTCTAAAGGAACTCAGTGCAGTTGGTGATGTTGGATCACTGAACGCGGTTACGGCCTGCATAGGATGAGCAAGTTGTTTTTGTAGTAGAAGCGACACACAGGCGTGATGGAGTCTTAATCCAGGGGACTCAAGGTCTAGGTGGGGACTTCCAAAGAATACAGAAGATTAATAATTAGAGCGACCACCACGAACAGCTGCGATGTGAGTTCAAGGGTGAAAATCAGGTTCCGGAGAAAAGGAAAATTTTCCTGAAAAGATGACATCTGAAATGAATTTTAAACGTTGCACGGAATTTAACTGCTAGGCTTGGAGATGGAGAAACCCAATCACATGAATAAACTTCTCATCCCCACAAGACTGAGAATATTAGATAGTGCAACCCGCTTGCCACAGCAGCTGTGTGAGCTGCACACAGACCACACAGAACAGATGCTCCAGGAGCCTGTCTCTGTCCCAGGCCAAACACTGTGCTTTGCACAGACCTGGGGAACAGCAATTATCCAATAAAATATAATTCAAATGTGCACTTCTAAGTCCAGTCACCAGGAAACTGTCACAGGACTAGTCATACCCAGCGGCATGGATTGGTATTCCGAAGGTGCAGTTAAGGCAGCATGTGAGAGGGTTGGAGGAACTAGGAGCACACTGTGATTACAATAGGAAGCTCACATAGAGTGTGAGAGGTGCTTGTGACCGTCTGGGAAAACTGCAGGCTCCATTCTGGGGTCTGTTCTGCACCCTGCATTTGACATGGTGGTCTGCTGTCTGAAGATCTTGGTCAGATAGCAAAGTGAGTGGCCGTTTGGGGAAAGAGGAGCATGTACACGGTGTCCTATGCTGATATAGCATCAGATATGTGCCAATCTGCCCTAGGGTTGTGTTGGGGACCTGACCAGGCAAGGACAAGACCTCCCCATGTCAATGGGTACAAGTTCCCTGTAAGAAGAAGAGTAATGGGCTGACTTTCGAGAAAGCGATCTATAAAGGCAGTGGTCCTGAACGCGTCATTATGTACCATTATGTAGCAAGCACTATAAAAGAAGCAGGAACCTTGGGTTGACTCTTGGACAAGGGTCTGGCAGCTTGCCTGACAAATCTGTACTTAAGTGCGTTGCTTAGTAAACGAAGCTGCTGGTTACCTTCACCAGCCCTCCTGACCCCTTCTTTCTTTGGTTCATTCCCTTTCCTCTCTCCCTGTTCGCAAGGTTTGAGCTGGACCCCAGCAGGATTGCACTTGGCTTTTCTAATGAGCCAACTTCATGGAGTTTGAATGGGATTGGAGGACACAGAGGGCACTGCTTGCACGCACAGGGAGTGCACCCTCACGGAGAGGACAACCTGCTACAGAACAGCAGACAGTTGGTCCTGTTGTGCCTGATGAAGAACAGGAAGGGGTGGTCAGCACAGAACACAGGCAAACTCCTCGCACAAGGAACTTCTGTCTCACAAACTGATGGTGCCATAGCCTCTGTGCCTTCCTCATTGACCTCCAGCACACTCTTGTGCATGAGAAGTGACAGGCACCGGTCACGGTTGGGAAACCTCCATAACATCCCGGAGAAGTCCGGCCTGTCATTTAGAAAGAGATCCACCATGCCCAGATGGTACAGCACAAAGAATATGTTATGATCCTTTTGCAGTTTAAATCTTGGAAGGAAAACTTTCACTTCGGTCCTCTTCATGTGCTCTGGACTGGTCCAGCTTCAGAATTTCTCAAAAGTGAGGGTTTCTTCCACCTGAAAGCCCGGGATTAGATTTTACCATTCAGACCTCAGTGCCCATCCACAGCGGGCCCTCCCAGGGGCAGCCCATCCTCCTCTGGCAGGCAGGTGGTGCCCACTGTCAAACAATGTCCCTGCAGCTGCCTGGGAGCTTGTGAGGTCCCGGCTTGTCCTGCTTCCAGCCAATGCGATGCTACCCCAGGTGTGGCTCTGCCAGGTGGCTGCACTCTGGGGATTTCGGCTTTCTGAGACTTTAGGTTTTCTGAACAGGGCTTAGTTTGGAGCAGACAAAGCATTGCTCATGAGCAAGGAATCAAAGGGCTGTGGCTGTGACCCATCAGGCCCCAGGCCTGAGATTATAGGGAAATGGGTCCACCTTCAGGGAACGAACAGCATGAGGACCTCATGGGGCTTTCTAGCTAATCCTGATGAGGAAGAGTTAAAGGTTCATAGAGGAAGTCCTTTGGACTCAGTTACAAGGACAAGGAATGAGAAAAAAAGCAAACCAGACATAAAGGCACAGATAACACAAATCGCACTGGGACTGACCTCGGAGGGAGGCAGCCGGGCAGCGCACATAGATGCCAGGACCTCAGAGCCAGGACAGTGGCCTCCTGGCCCAGCACAGTGCACAGGAGCGGGGTGGGGGCGAGGGCTGCTTTGGGAAGAACTCCTGCTCAGAGTGTACAGTGTGTTCCCACAGCTATGCACTTCACAGGCATTTTCTTCACTGTAGGGTCGCTGTGTTACTACCACAGATACACACATCACCTACTGACTCCTTGCTGACCTAGCTATCCCCACCCAACCAATCACCTGCTCTGCCCCCACGAGGCCCTGCAGGGACAAACAGAGAAAAAGAAGTCAAACAAAGCCCACTAAAAAGAACATCCATACAGGTAGTGGTGCCTGGTAATCCGAGGACAGCCCAAGGGGCCAATCAAATAGTGACAAGTTCCAGAGGGATGAGAGTTCCCCAAAAGGTCATAAAAGAAGCCAGGGACGAAGGCCCATGGGCATCACTCCTTCCAGACTTCTTGCCCTGTGTGGGGCAGCTTCCTATCTTCTGCTTTTCCCTCATAAGCAATGAAACATCCTCCTCCCTTCATCTGTGTCCCTGTAGTTCATTTCTGCTGCTGAGTTTAGAATCGCAGGTAGCTGCTCACCTCAGGGACAAGGTGGGAGTGTGAGTGGCTTTAGGAGAAGAGTGTCCAAGGTAGGGAGGGTGGACAGACTGATGACACCTGGCAATACTGTATGCCAGTGCAGTTCTGGTGGAAAAGGACTTTCCACCATAAAGGATTTTCTGGGCAGGATGGCCAACACACACACTCAGACCTCTGTCTCACTGTGCTGAGGTCCACGCCTTCGTCTGGGAGCACCAGGACCATGCTCAGCTCCTGGCCCTCGTAGGGCAGCTCCAGCACCTGGACCTGCACTTCACTCACGTGGGCCAAAGGAAACGTGCCTTCCTGGAACATCATCTGCACCCGCTTCTGCTTCATCCGGTGGGGTGAGCAGGGTGGAACGCGTGTCACATAGGTTGTCCAAAGAGCAGGGAAAGTGTCCAAAGGGGCTGCCTGAGCAACACAGCACCCGCAATGGAAACTTTTTGCGGTGCACGTAGCCCCTGGGGAAACCTCACCCGGCACTGCCTGCAAGCATGAAAAGCCCTGGAGTATCAGCAGAGGCAGGAGCAGCCTGCAGAGACCAACTGGCCAGCAAAATAAAATGGGAAGCTCCGAATGTTCCATGCGCTGTTGCTTGGCTCAGAGAGGCACCCACAATTTCATACAGAAACATAAATGAATGCACACATAAAGTGCATCTCATTTATAAATGGAGGAGTAAGTGAACATGTATAAACATCCTAAATGTTTTCTTCCTAATGGGTTTTCTATTTTTCAAGGGTTTATAAGCCCTCATAAGTTATTTTACCTCTGCTTTAGTTGAAGTTAAAAATGTCATGACCTACTGACTGTCAGTTCCATGGCACTTTGTTTTAATATTAGAAATTTTCAAATATTGCATGAATAATTTTTAAATTAAATAACCATTAAATCAATTCTTGTATTAATTTAAAAATTCCTTGCTTAGTGATATGTGTTTTCACATTTTTCTTGACCCTGCTCAGGGTGCAACAGGTGTATCACAAAATCATGACACATTTTTGTTTGTTTCTACTTAGGCAGCGAGTACTTAAAGGAAAATCTTCAATTTCCAGACGGAGGTGACAGCAGTACATGCAGGAGAAATGATCCCACAGGAAGAACACTGACTAATGGGAGAAAGTATAAGCAGCAAAATTCTTTACTCCTATACTTTTGTTCTCCTGAGTTTAAACGTCAATTCCGAAGTTCATTCTTTTAAAGAATTTTGAACCACTTATGCCCTTGCAAAATTAAATGTTTGTATTCCACTTCTTTAGGAAACTCTTTTGTTTAAAGCTTCTCCCTACCTGGTTAATTTTGAAAGTCATTTTCCTTGTGCATGACTTCTGAAAGTGTTTGTCCCACTTTCCTTTGAAGTAAACAGCATTAACAACAACCAGCTCGAGGTTCTTCATAGCTGTCTTCTTGGGAAACAACTCTTCAACTGTGCCTTTTCAGAAAAGCAGAGACTACATTGAGCGGCTTCTTATAAACACATGATGGACAAACTCTAGGACAGTATCCTGGCAGAGTTCAACATAATGATTTCAAACTAGCTGAGTTAGGATTGTTATGAATTATACAGTCAAAAACAAATTGCAAGAGTGGTGTCTGTGCACTTGCACGCTTGGAATATTGCCAAATCCAGGAGGTGACAGGCTTCTGAGTCCTCATGGAAAGCAGATTATGAGAATGAAAAGACAGGTTGGAGATCAAGCAAGAAGGACAGGAGAGATTCGCTGGGCACAGACTCAGTCCCTAGGGGTTCGATGCAGTGTGTGGTCTAAGGCTCTGTGCTCACAGCCACCGCTGACACAGGGCAGCAAGGAGTCAGTGTGAGGGGCACGGCCAGAACAGAGGCCAAAGGTAGGCAGTTGCTGACAGGAACAGGAGGGCGTTCTGGGAGCGAGGGAAGAGACATCACCGTTGGATCCCCAGACAGAGCTTCAGGCATCCCTGGGGAAGATACTGTGGGCGAGCTGGACTCGCGCCTCTTCCCCTGGATATCGAGGGCTACCTTTGCGTGGACTAAGAGCATCCTCGCCAAGTGCTGGTTCAAGAGGGCATAAGTGGTAGTGAGGCTCCAGATGAAATGAGGGAAAATAATTGCTGAGTCTTCAAGGAAAACTACCTGACATTTGCTACTGTCTCATTTGTTAGCGGAAATAGGAAAGCTCTTGGCAGGGCTCGGGTATGTGAATCGTTCACCCGTGCAGCCATCATTGATCTTGGGGCCACGGATGGATTAAGTAACCGTCTGAATTGGAAGTGAATGAGGACCAGGCTCAGACAGGGAGGAGAGGACCAGGAGAGACGGAGAGAGGGGAGGAACAGGAGGAAGCGCTCATGCTGACCTTCGGTCTTTGTGGACACCCACGCATTGATGTATTTCCTGCACGTCTCTGGTTCTTTCCTAAAGTGCAGCTGCTCCACCTCGGTTTGGTAGAACTGCAGACAGGACTCCTTAAATGACTGTGGACAGAGATGGCAGAGGTGAGGCCACAGAGCTGCGCAAAAGGTCAGCAGCTTCCCAGCCTTCTGAGTATTACTTGGTCCTTTGATAGCTTATACATGGCACATGTGGCCCTTGTAAGACCTCACACTGAGTCCCGGAGATGTCCAATACCAGATTCTACATGGGGATGTGCTGAGTCTAGAATAACTAGACCTGAATGAAAGAACTCCAAGATCCTGACATGGGAAAGCATGCAAGGCATCCTACAGCACAGTCCTCATTTGAAAAGACAAGGTTGCCCCTCAGTTGCCAAAGTACTTGGGATCCTCCTACTGGGCTCTAGGCTACCAGCTACTTTCAATCAACTTTTCCTGTTTTGAGATTGAACTCACTGGGAGGAAGATGAGGTTCCTATATGCACAGATATTTTTGGCTACGTGCAGAGAGAAGGAAGCGCCCGGCCTGTGTACTTCGGTGAGAAGCGACTGGAAGCCCTGGTGAATGTCGTCCTCGGTGTTTAACGGCAGCACCTGTGAAGGAAGTCAAAACGCAGCGTCAGGATTGTCCTCTGGGCTCACAAAGTGTTTGCAGACAAATTTACTTTGCAAGTACTCTTTCAAATAATCCTTTGCAAAAAAGTTGTTGTTTTAGTTTGATTTGGTTTGAGTTGGGTTGTTATTTTTCTGGGCAAGGTTCTAAGTAAGTAGGGCAGGCTGGACTCCAACTGCTGGTGATGCTTCCCCCTCACTTCCTGCCTGCTGGGATTGCAGGAGCGCACACCCATCCAGGAGGCCGCTTTCCTTTTTCCTTGAGTAGCGCAACCTGCAGAAGAGGCCCAGTGCACAGATCGGAGGGGGCTGCACATGGGCTCAAAGCTGTGGCTCTTCTGCCTGCTCTGGATTCAAGGGGAGCAAGCGCAAATGGAAAGGGCCAGAGAGGCTGAGGACGCAGCTGTTATAAGGCCTGCACCCCCTGCTGGGCAGGAATGCACCGGACATAGAAGGGAACTGATCAGCAGAATTCACTTCAAGAAGAAATAAACAGTTAAAGTGCCTAAAACTGCAGGGGAAACGTGCAGGAATAGAACAATGGCGATCTTCAAAGGATATAAGTGTACAACAGGAGCAAATGATTAATAAGACTAAGACACAGTTCTTAAAATGGTATGCTAGAGAGATTATTTATTACATGTATTGTCAGTGTTACTTTAATATTTTATTTATTTATTTAGGTACCAGGAAGCCAACTCAGGACCTTGTGCTTGCCAGGCAGGTGCTTGTGCACTGACCTATATCCCTGGCTCAATAGTTTAAATATATCCATTAGGCAATAGAAAAATCTCAACTGATTATTGAACACAAACTTTATAGAGACTACAATTCAGCATGCAGCGTAAGCCTGGAATCTCAGGAACTGGCAAGCTGAGGCAGAAAGATTGCAGGCTTGAGCCCCGGGTTGGCAATTTAGGGACTGAGCAAGATTGCTCAAAATAAAAAAAGGGCTGAGGATGTCCTGAGCGTGAAGACTTTGGACTCTATTTCGTAGCACAGAGAAAAGAAATTGTACGGGTTTTAGGCTCCTACATGGATGTATTACATGAGAACTCAGAACACAGATAAGACACCAATAACGTGAAATGGCCCTCCTGTGCAATCACTACCCACACTTCTTTAGGCCTGGGACGGTGGCAGACACCTGTAGTCTCAGAGCTCTGAAGGGGTGAGGCGGGTGGCTCTCGAGTCCAAGCCCTGCCTGGCGCACCAGCTAACTTAGGAAGATTTTCAAACAACTTTTAAAAGGCTGAGGATAAGCAATTGTAATGGGGTGGGCTCAGCGTGAGGCTCTACGGTCATGTTCGAGGGTTTAAAAGAAGAAAAACTCTTGAAAGTAAACAGCTCCTGTACCTGCATATTCAGCGGTTGTAGCGCCGGACACGCTCAGTGCTGTTCTACCCTAAATCAATAATGGTCCACGGAGACAGGGCCCTTGCCCTGAGTTAGTCATCA
>PVLD010023331.1:0-27532 GCA_004027595.1 Dinomys branickii | reverse complement strand
CACCCCTATGGCACTTCTAGTGGTTACAGCTCCCATGGCTTCTGTCTTAGGCTCGCTTTGCTCCCTCTTTGCAGCTTTCCTTAGATGATCCACAGTCCTGTCGTCTTTTCTAAACTTCTGAGATCTCTGGGGCACTTTTTGCTTCACACTCACAGCTTCACACACTGCCTTCTCAGGGGCACGCTGCCTGGCCTCCCCAACCTTCTGAAATCTGGGTGGAAGCTTCTTTAATCTCAGAGCTCTTGCATTTTCCTTGCACCTAAAGCAAGGGCCATGTGGATGATGCCAAGGTCTGCTGCCACCTGGAGCAGTAGCCAAACTTTCCTCTCTCTTGGCCATAGGGGTCGAGTGCCTGGATCTCTGGGCACACTGAATCCAATTCTGAGGAGCAAATTCTCTATGCCACCTCCATTCCAGAACCTGGTGCTCTTTAGCTTCCTTCTCAAGGCAAGGTCTCCCACCTTTACAGTTTTGAGGCTGCAAAGTGTGGAGATTTGCTGCTGCTTGTGATGCCCTCAGGCCATCTTTTCCATTCTCTTGTTCCTTCGTCAGAGCAATAGAGATCATCTCAGCCTTATCTTTGCAATCCACAGTTTTACTGGAGCTTCCTTTCTGGCCAAACTCACAGCATTTTAAATCAACCTGCTGGGCTCTTTGCTCTTGACTGTCAATATAAATCTGGCTAAAAGCCCCCAACAATAGCTATGCCACCGCCCCAACATTCGACTGCCATGAAATTTCTTTTACCAGATTAATCAGTTCACTGCAGCCCTTAATCTCAGTCTTAGGCAAAGTCTCTGGACATGAGTAAAATGCAGACAAACTTTCTGCCAAGCCACAACATACATCATCTGGAGTCCAACAGCCAATGCAGTCCTTCTTCCCAACAGAAACCTCCTGAACCTGGTCTTTAACAGCAGGATTTCTATCAGCCTTCTGGTCTTTTGAGCTCTGACCAGACATCTCCAAACCTTCCAAACTCTTCCCACAAGCAATTTCCAAAGGCTCTTGAACCACATGGTCAGGTATAGTCACAGCAAAGACCCTACTCTGCTGGTACCAAATTCTGTCTTGGTTACTTTTTTATCGTTGCTAAGACAAAATACTCAACACCCAAAATGAAGGAAGGAAAGGTTTATTTAGCTTACAGTTTGTAGAGGTCTCAGCCCATACTTGGCTGGTTCTGAGACAGAGTGGCACATGGCAGAGGGAAAACTGTTCATGGCAGCAGACACCACAGAAACAACCAGCAAAAGGGAGGAATGGCTGCAAGCAGCCTCTTCTCTTCCTTTACATTGTAAACAAGCTACCCCCACCCAGGGAGTGTGTAGCTCTCACATAACCTCCATGCCCTCCACCTCCACAGGCTCAGGATGTATACAAAGTAAGCATCTTGGCTTCCTGCTGAATCACTCAGCCAAACCTCTGGACTCCCCAAGTTGACACAATGTATCAACCATAATAAATGTCCTGTGGGTTCTCTGGTTGACCCCTACCGGACAAACAATACAACCTTTGCTGCCTGCAAATGGAAATTGTTAACTGTCACAAAGGCAGTTACCCAAATGATTCTGAGGCCTAGCATAACACTGAGCATCTGAGCAGGGTACACCAAACCACTTCACAATTGGAGAAGCTCACTGTACACAGAACCGTCAGCCACCACATGATGAGGCTGAACTGACTCAGCAGCAGCTCATCACTTCATGGACCATCCCTCCCAGGACTTGCCCTGGGTGGATCTGAAAAGAACAAATAAGTTGAACAAAGAGTTTCAGACTCTCATACTGCCCAATCCTGCTGCAGCGTCCACTCTCCCAACTCATAGCGGAGCTTACTGCTTGTTCCAAACTGCCAGATAACAAAGGAGAGGGAAACCTGGGCCTGATTCACAATTTAATTAGCCTGAGTTATTAGTTTTGCTGAATGTGTTGGTATAATGAAGTCCTATGGAAAACAGTGAAAGACAGTAATGAGTGGAAATCACTCAGTGGGCTTAACTTCGTAGATACATGTTAATAAAATGCTAACTAATGAAGATTAGTGGCAGAATTATCATAACGGCTAGAAATACTGAGAACAAACTTATTTCCTTATGATTTCCTTATGATTTCTCCCACAGCCAGGCCAAACTGTCTAACCACTAATCTAAGAAATTATTAGATAGAAGAAGATCTGACTGCAGACATTATTCCATTAGTTAACTGGAAAATACTTATCAAGGACTTACCTGTTTGTACATATAGAATGAGCACCAAATGAAATCTTAAAACACAATCCTTGCCCATGGAGAACTCCTGTATTAAATTACCATTATCCTCCCTCATCCAGCATGTTCTATGACTGCATCTATCTGGAAAAGCCAACTTTCTGCATGCCATCTTAAGGACTGGAGCTTCTGGAACTATAAAATATAGGAGGTTGTAAAAACACATGCAGATGCACACACAGAGACATACACACATCCCACCCCTACACACAATATGCCTGTTGTAACTTCTTTTTTATTTTAAAGAGAATAAAAAATAACAAAACGCAATAAAAAGATACAGAATTTCAGAACAAGATGATAGGAAATTAACAACGGTTGTTATATTGCATATTATTATCTTCAAAATAGTTGTTTAGATTACCAGATATAGGCATGCAAAATTGACCAAACTATTAGGCATTAGCTGTTCCTTTCAATAAACCAGTAGCAATGATTTAGCATTTCTGGATTTCTTCTAAAATTGTTGGAGTTATAACATAAGATCCCTTCCACTATCTTTGCTCTCACGCTCTCTCTCTCTCTCTCTCTCTCTCTCTCTGTCCCTTGTGTGTGTGTGTGTGTGTGTGTGTGTGTGTGTGTGTGCTGTCACCTCTCATTTCTACAGTGACTCAGACCTCGTACGGGGAGGTTGCCTTCTACTGATGCTATATCTAGTATGCTATAGATCAGTGGTGGAGAACCTACAGCACACATGCCACAGCAGGTACACAGAGCCCTTCCTATTGGCACACAAACCAATTTGCCCCAGCAGCCAAGCATTGGATATTCAGGTTTAATTGCAATATTGGCACTTTGAGATAAATAAGCAAGTTTTTGGTTGCAGTTCAGGTCCTTAATCTCTAAAAATTTCACCACTACAAAATGGCACTCTTAAAGATAAATATGACTAAAGGTTTCATATTGAAAAATCAAGTATAGCTTTGGGTGGTTCAAGTTTGACAGGACTATAGTACCGCAAATTGAATATTTGTGTTTGAAGTTCAGATAAACATGAGATTCATTTGCATGTTGAGGAGAGTACATGCAGATGATTGGATGAGATTAATTTTAAAACTTTTATTTGATAAAAGAAAGATGTTCAAGGTCTGAGCCTTGTGGCACCTAATCATTCAGAAGACAGATCAGTGAAGAAAACAGAGACCAGTACAAGACAGCATCCATTGACAGAAGAGGATAAATGAGATCTCCCAGAGGCCGGGTGGAGAAAGTGTTGCAAAGAAGAGTTATATATGAATAGTCACTTGTTTGCTACTGATATATCAGGTTAGATGAGGTTTAAGAATTTACCATTAGATTTAGGATCTACAGTCCAGATCGGTAGTGGTGAACCTTTTAGAGACTGAAGGTCCACACTGCAACCCAAACCCACTTATTTATCACAAATTGGCAACAGAGCAATTAAGTCTGAATATCTAGTGCTCAGCTGTGGGGAGACCTGGCCCATGTGTGGACAGAGCAGGCTCCGCATGCCTGCCATCGCACACGTGCTATGCATTCACTACCACTGGTGCAGATCCTTTCTCACCTTCTGTTTACACTGAGAAAAGACTAATCATTGCTATGTCAAGATTCTGCTTGTCCTTGTTTGTTAAATAAATGAATTTGGAATGGATTTCCAAACAAACATTCATTTTTTATTTTCCTTATTTCTGGGCTTAGTGCCATTCAAATGCTTGAGGGTACCGGATAACCAAAGTTTCTTGTAAATGAATGTAATAATCCTAAATTTGTTTATCATAGTTCCAGCAGTGGTGAATTTGCATGTCCATGCTTTTATTAAGAAAGGATACAAGAAATGGTTTTTGATGAACATGTCTCACTTCTATAGAATCACTTGTCTACAAGCTGTTGCTATTTGTGTGATGTACTCATTTATTTAATGAGCATTTGCCAAGTTTCTATCTTTAGGGCTCTTTGTTAGACACAGAAAATATAAAAATAAGTAAAATACAATCCATCTTCTTAAGGAACCCACAGTCTATGGAGAAAACAAGCAAATACATAACCAATTGTATCTGATTTGATAAATACTACAGCAGAAACAGACACAAGCCACAATAGAAACTAAGAGAAGGGCAGATCCCTTGCCGAGTAGAAAAACATCAACATGAGCCATATGCTGATTGAAAGTAGAAGTGTCCCAAGACGAAAATCTATGTAGTGGGATGGGGAGAAACTATATAGTGTCACTGCATGAAAGCATCATAATCTAGAAAAGGAGATGTATACAGCTGAGAGAAGGAAATAGGCTTGAGAGAAATAGAAGGTCACCATCTGGAATGCCATTGTGTGCCCTGTAGAGTCTGGAGCACCATTTATAGGCTTTATGCACGACAGTAGCATGATCAGACTTGCACTTTACAACGTCCCTCTGAGTATGATAGAAAATTGGAGAAAAGACGAGAAACCAGAGGACAAGGTAGGACAAACAAGAGCCCAATGCTACTAGCAACCACAGGATACTTAGTAGCAAAAAAGATGGACTGGAGGTACATGTAGGAGATGAAACGAATAGGTTGGAGCTGCTCTGTGTGGAGAACAAAGAAACAGCGGGCAGAGGGGCTGGAGTAACGAAGGACAGAGTCAGGCTTGATACCCGGGTGTCCAGCAAGACAAGCTGGTTAACGGCTTTGGCTTCATTAGCTAAGTTAAAAGATTTGGGGGCAGGAAAAGGTTTGGAAAACAAATGACAAGATGTCTTTGGAAATGTTGAATGTGGACAGCATGTAGATATCCTATTGGAGGTTAACAGGGTGGTTGTCACATCTGCCTCACAGGCTCAGGAGAAAAATCTGTACTAGACAGGTAAGACTCCTTACTTTTCTGTTCTGTAAATTTAAGGTGTATGTGATATTTTGATACAAATACAAGCAGTGTAGTGATCGTGACAGCAAACTAAGTACACAGAGGTAACGGTACTTTAAATAAAACTCTCCTGAAAATTGCCACATGAAATAGAAAACACACCTGTAGTATCACATTTAGAAATGAATACATAGAAACTCAACACATAAATTAGAGAAGGTCCTAAGCACTTAGTTAATAGCACAGCCCTATACAAACATATAATTTAGCGAGGAACTGAGGTACCCTACCCTCTAGACACAGAGCTAACTCTGTTTTCTAAGGTTAGCCAGTATAATTTCTCCAAGTGAAACTATGTTATCATTCTAATCTTTTTCATCAGTCAAAACCCAATCTCTCCTTTTGGATTTATTCTTTTACATATTATTCTTACTATATTTTCTAATTAATGTAATCCAAATATCCATGGCCTTATGTGCTTAGCCCTGAGTTTACTCCTGATGTCTTAGGCAAAAGATACTTTTCTAGCTCTGGGGTAATATTTTTCAGTCTAATTTGTGTTGCACTCCAAATTTTTAAAATTTATACTAAATGAAACAATTGTAACAACCATTAAAATAAATATTCAAATCTGGTAGTCATTCTAACTTTTTAAGTATTTCCTTCAAACAATACATACTGATCTCTGAAAAATTAGTAAATGGCCTCCTGATGTGGCCAGTTTCCTACTTTCTAACATATTCAATATTTCAATATTGTGTTACTCAAACCCTATAGTTCATAGAAAGATGAATTTCTTTTTTAAAAAGGACATCAATAACAAAAAAACTTGGTAAAAATAAAAACTTATTCCTGAATCTCATTTTAAAAGTATTTGGAGTTTAGAGCACGATAAAGTCTAACCACATCACAATTGGTAGGTATTTATGCAAAAAGCTTCTATGAGAATTAATGGGTGCTAAGAAAGTTACTTCCTGCTGCATACCAATACGTGATTATGCCTGAAGATATATGAAGTAACCCACAGTTGGAAACATCTAAAATAAAAACACAAAAGTTTAAAATGCAATTTTAAATGAATTTCTATTCTATTTTAGGTAACAGTGATCTTCACCTACTTTTATTAGAGATACATTATTTTAATTTAAATTTTTATTTCCTAAAATTCCTATATATAGAAAATTAAGAAAGTATATCACTGACAAATATAACATTTCCTACATTCAGAAAATTCCTAAGAGGGTTTTATATTTTCATCTCAAAGAGGAAAATAATATAGTCATGGTCAAATTCATATGCCTAATTAAAGTAGGATTTAAAATGTGTTCGCTAATGTAGAAATTGTTACTATGAACATAGGAAAGATGAGAGAGATATTTAGAGGCCACCCAAAAGAACTTCATAGCGTATTTTTCATTTCTTTACTTCTATATCATTTCTATGTTATCAAAGAAGGAAACTAACATTTTTAAGCAATCACTCAATCGTATAATAGTACACACTTCACCTAGTTTAATCCTTTCAATGTACCTTACTAGTTCCAATTTCATAAAAGAAAAAAGAAACATATAGCCCTTGTGGTGGCTTTAAAATATGCTCAGGAATCCACAGCGAGGCAGACTGTAATTCCTTGCCCTGAGTATGGGTACAAAAGTGAGTCACAGTATGGCTGTCAGGTCACCAGAGCCACTGAGACTCCCTCCTTGCTCTCTCTGTGATGGTGCATTCTAGTGCGCACCAGCCGCCATGGCTTCAGCATACCCAAGCAGCCTGTATGAGTCACTTAGGTTTCTATAACAAAGATCAGGGCCTGGGTAGCTGAAACAACAGAAATCAACTTCCCCATTCTGGAGACTGTGAGGTCCAAGGCCAAGGCACTGGCCACCCCAGCCCTGGGTCAGGGATCTGTTGCTAACATGTAGATGGCCACCTTCTTCTGTGCCCTCACACGGCAGAGAGAGAGCAAGCTCTGCTGTCTCCCCTTCTTTTTATAAGAGCTCCAACCCTATCGGATTAGACATCAGCCCATAGGGTCTCACTGAACCTTTCGCCTCCTCACAGGCTCTGGCTATCTGGAGTTACGCTGGAAGTTAGGACTTCAACACACAAATTAGAGTAGGGCCTAAGCACTCAGTCAATAGCACAGCCCTATAAAAACATAGCTTAGCAAGGAACTGAGGTACCCTGCCCTCAGCCACGAGAGTCGCCCTCTCTAGAAGTAGTCCTTCCCGCTCTACTCAAGCCTTCAGAGGGCTGTACCCCAGCCGGTATTTGAACGCAACCTCATGAGAGATGCTGAGCCTGACACATCTAGCTTAGCTAACCCTAAATATCTTTCTTTTAAAGAGAATTTTAAAAAACAAAAATCATACAGAATTTCAAAACAGGATGATAGGGAATTAACAATGGTTGTTATATTGCATACTGTTATCTTCAAAATAGTTTTTCACATTACCAGATATAGGCATGCAAAATTGATCAAACAATTAGGCATTAACTATTCCTTTCAAAAAACCGGTAGAAATTAGTAGTACAATTGTCTTAGCTACCTTGCGTATATATATTCTTCTCTTCCTTCTTTCTTTTCTCCTTTCTCCCATCTCAGCTGTTCTTTCCTTTTGAGCAGTTCCTTTCCCTTTCACAATATCTACTGTACCTTTTGGATTTTATTTACTCTTTCAGACTCTTACCCTAGGGAGACAATATAATGTTTACACGTGCAGGTCCGATTTATTTCACTTATGAGTATGGTCTCTAGTTGCACCCATTTACCTATAAAAGCCTCAAGTTTATCTTTCCTTATAGTTGAGTAATACGCCACTGTATAAAAATACCACATCTTTTTTTATCCATTCTTCAGATGATGGGCATTTGGGTTGTTTCCAAGATCTCGCTATGACAAATTTCACTGCTATAAATATGTGTACACATATATAACTGTGGTATGATGTTTTTCCATTCTTCTGGAAAATACACAGAAGGGAAATAGCTGTGTTGAACGGGACCTCTAGTCCTAGTTTTGTGAGGACTCTCCACACTGATTTCCACACTAGTTGTACCAGTGTATACTCCCACTAACAGTGGGGAAGGGTTCATTTTCCCCGAAGCCTCTTCAGCATTTGTTACCGGTTGATTTCATGGTGGCAGCCATTCTTTCTGGGATGAGATGAAATCTGTGTTGTTTTAATTTGCATTTCTCATTTCACCAATGTTGCTGAACATTTTTTCATGTATTTACTTGCCATTTGTATTTTTTCATCTGAAAAGTATGTATTCGTCTTAGATGCCATTTTTGGATTGGGTCTTTGAATTGGGGGAGCCTGGTTTTTTAAAATTCTTTATATGTTCTAGATAGAAGTCCTTTGTCTGAGGGACAGTTGGCTAAAATTTTTTTTCCCAATTTGCAGGTTTTCTTTTTTGTTCTATTGGCAATTTCTTCTGATATGCCAAAACTTTTTAATAAGGTGAGATCCCAGTTGTTGATTCTTTGAAGTATTTCCCATACAGTTTGGTTTTTGCGCATGAACTCTCTGCCTACCCCTGTCTTCAAGATTTCTACCTACTTTCTCTTTCAGGAGATTTAGTGTTTCTGTTTCAAAATTTAGATTTTTCATCCATTTTGACTTTAGTTCATTGTGATAGACAAGTGACTCTAAATACTTTGAGCTTTAGAAATTGTGTGAAAATATCAGCATGTGTTATTTAACACCTAAGTTTGGGGGTGATTTGGAACAGTAGTAGATCATAAATAGAAGTAATTTTCAGTAAGTGATAAAACAAGCCAGAAGCTAGGTTATTCTGATGAGTGAAGCATATACTCTTTCTTCTACCCATGCAGTTTCTTCAATATTAATTTAAAAGCTTATTTATCTGTTGTGGCACTTTATACACGCCACCTCAGCTAACCCTCAAAGCTACCTTGAGCAATTATTGTATAATTTTTAAAAGTTGATTTTTAAGTAACATAAAAGATATGATTTGACACTACAGAGCTGTTCTACCTCTAAAGAATGCTCCCATCCACCATGACCATGCCAACCTGTGTTACAATATCTCTGGCCTAGACAGCCTTGGTGACCACCTGCTTTCCTGATTCCCCAGTTTTCTTCAACCTTATTTTTCATGTAGCTGGAGGAATGACCTTAAAAAAATGCTACTGTCCTACTTAAAACTATCCCACAACTTCATGTGATTCCTTTTGGTGGTTACATTTACTGTGTCTAAATCAGAAAGAATGGTCCTAAGCACATACTCATCTAATTGGTGACAACTCACAATACCAGGCATAACGTGATCGCTCCTCTTCCATTTCCTTTCACTTTCTCCACACTGGAGCTTTTTCTGGCCACTAAACCTATCTTCAATCTAACCACAGGGCCTTTGCAACTTAAAAACCAAGTAAGAAGATGAGCTCAAGAAAATGCAAGGTGAGCTCACTTTCCTCAGAAAATTAGAAGCCATTGACAGAGTGTAAACACTAAGAAATAGACAGGACACAGAAATGTTAAAGCATAGGTAAGAATATAACTGAAGTTTATTGGACATTTGACTAAAACATTCCCATGATTGTTATAACAATAAAAATATTTCTATTTACAACTAAACAAGCCTGGGTGTATTCGTGCTCCTAATGTCTCTAGCCAGTCACAGTAGACACCAATATCTACATCAATAGGCCAGTTGGTCTTCCTGTTCTGCCTTTCTTCTTGGCCACACAGTGTCTCACGTGATCTCCTCTGCAGAACTGGCCTCAACTGTAGACAGATATGCACTAACTGGGGCCACACACCCACACTGCACCAGGCGGTCAGATTTGCGCCTGAATACCATAGTTCTGCCTACCCTGGCAACCTCCTCCGGTATGCTCACTGAGCATCCATGCTTTCCTCCATCTCTGTTTCGTTTTTTCCTAGCTTTCTAATCAAAACTACCCATTCCTCGATCCTATATGCTGTGTACTCCTAATAACCCACTAGGCCCTGATACTCTCTTTATTCTTTCCACAAATCCTTCTGCCCTACTTTTGTACAATATAGAAGAACAATTTACCTCAGAAATCTTGTTTTCTTGCCTGTGATACCGAAGAGACAGCTCCCCTTAGGAAATGCTACTCATCTAGGATCCCTGAGACTAGTGATTAAGAATCGTCTTCATTTTTCAGTGTGCATAGCTCCAGGTATGATATAGAAAAAAATAATAATAACTATTGTAAAGTATACTTGTTCCTTGGGTAAGTTTTGAGTTGTTATAACTTTAGGGTAAAAGTAATATATAGTCAAGATTATGCTTGAAAGTCTCTTAGAAAATCCACATTGACGACTAATATACATGTCTCAATAGATCAATCATACTTCCAGGGCTAGACTAAATGACTCCTTTTGATTTAACACAACTAAAGAAATCACCTTGTGTGTGCAGTCCAAATTGTGTTAATAAATAATCATTGAATGTTGTAATCACAATCTAACAATAAGATCGCATACCATGGAGCCATAAAAGCTCTTGAAGAAGGAAGCAGTTAACACCTCCCCCTCTCTAGGCCATAGGTACACTAAGGAGAATAGTGAAATCTGCTCTTCTTTCTCCCTCTCCACATTCACTTTCCTCCCGTGCCCCTTCCTGTTAAGTTTGCCTAAATTATACTCAGATGACGTGATTCCAAAACATTCATCTAAGGCCTCAGATGAATGACAGATGTCTGAAGGAGGGATTTCCTTTCTCTTAGACATAACCAGCAAGGGCATGTGATTTACTGCAGGTTGTAATGGATGACCACCATGTCTGGAAACAAATATGAAACAAATGTATTTACACTTACATTATGTAATACACATTAAAATAAGATCATCTGTATTTCTAAATATGATGTCTTTTCTATACATAAAATGGCTTGAATAATTGCAATCCCAACTCTTGAAACCCAAATAAATAAATAACTGTTGAGGATGACAGCATAAAAGTGATGAAAAGTTAGTAAAATAACTGTTGTAGGAAACATATAACTACAAATTTAGAAGTGGTATAGATTGGTAAGTATGTCCAGTTCTTTTAGGGAGAAAAGGGATAGTCAGATGTTACCCAATTTTGTCTTAGTTAATTGTTCTTTCCCAGGCACTCAAGAGATCAGAAATATATATTTAAATAATTTGCCCATTACTTACTAGATTTGGGGTTAAAGAAATATATATAACCCCAAACCTATATTTACAAAGCAAAAGTTGGATAAACTTGCAATCCGGTGTTTCAGCAACCTTCACCTTCTCCTTGGAAGAAAGGTAATTAGATGTTAATTGGATGATTGGAAGGGAAGCCTGCTGATTTCCAGGCAAACTGCAAGTGTCCAGTTAGAAGGAGAATGATTGCTCACATCGATTTAGACAGGACACCTGGTAGCCCCTTTACAGCATCCTGTACCAATCTCCAAAAAGGGCAGTAGAGGCTCACAATGACCAACCAGATATATAAAACCATGATCATTTCATTTTCTGCCAGTAATTCTGTAAAAACTACAGGCATAGAAAATGAGAGGCTTTTATTCCAGCCAGATGGGCATTCACGCTGGGAAGCCATAGAGCTTGGTCCACACAAAACAGGTGAACACTCCCTGATTTCCGTACCACTACACTTGAAGACGCAGAATATTTCCTGCCTGAGTAATGAAGCCACTGGAAGGGGAAGGACTCCTTTCTAATAGTTTTCTGGATAGTTAAATTGTATAGAGAATTTCCATTTACAGTTAGCTTGGCTGTGCCTGGCATGCCTGTTACCAGGATTCATTCTTGCGCTCAGCTTTAGACTCCTGGGAGAGTGGGGCAGAAGGGCTGTGTCCACACGGCTTTGCTCTCTGCTACCTGGTAATCCTGTCTTACTGGGGCAGCAGCAGAGCTGCGTTACTGCTCCTCTGGGACTACTGTATTTGTACTCATCACATGATCCACAGATGGTTCCTGCTGTGGTTTGAATGAGCCCTACAAACTTCATGTGTGGAAACTGAATCCATTAATTCATATGTTGATAGCCTCTGACGTGGAGCCTTTGGGAGATCGTTAGGATTAGATGATGTCATAGGGTGGGGCTTCCATAATGAGATTACTGGCTTTATAAAAAAGGAAAGCCTCCCTCCCTCCAAGGAATGCCTTCTGCTGTGGAATGTCACATGAAGGCCCTCAATAAACACTGGCACCTTAATATCTAACTTTTCAGACTCCAGAACTAGAAGAAATACAGTTTTCTTCTTTATTAAATAACTAGTCTATGGTGTTCTGTTATGTCAACAGAAAATCGACTAATACATGTCCAAAGTCTGAGTCTGGGGAGCATTAAAAAGATTCTTAAGGGTCTGAGGATGTAGCTCTGTGGTAGAGTGCTTGCCTAGCATGCGTAAGACCTTAGGTTCAATCTCTAGCGTGAAAAACAATTTTTTTAAAACTCTTCAGACACTACTCCCTATGATTCTGGCTTAGTGGGCTTGTGAAAAGGATTGCCAGAAAATTCATTTTTACCTCGTATTCTCAATAAGCAAACTTCCATTTGAGAATTACTACTCAGAAGATCAAACACATCAAAATCCAAAGTAATAAATCTACAATGTGGAATTTAATATTTTGGCAGTGGAACTAAAAATCTTGAAAGGAAGTCACACATTAGCAGAGGTTTATCCACCTTAACCAAATTGTACTATTCTAAATTTTCATCCAGTAAACAAGTATAGAAAGTTTGGACTAAATGATTTCCAACACCAGTTCAGGAATTATAAGCAGTGATGAGTTAGTATGTGTTTAACAATCACATCTCCAAGAAGAGTTTTGTGTGTGTGTGTGTGTATATGTATATGTAATTATAATTTTTATTGATATAAAATATATGTAACATATAATTCACAATAAATACACACTTTATTATAAATTCTTCATACCTATAATCTCAATGTTAGGGGCTGGGGATATAGCTCAACGGTATAAGTGCCTGTCTGGCAAGCACAAGGTCCTGAGCTCAATTCCCAGTACCTAAAAAAAAAAAGTAAAAAAAAGAATCTAAACCTTATAATCTCAGTGTGACTTTCTTAAAGCTCCATCTTTTTTTTTAACCAGGAAATGAACTCAAGACCTTGCACTTGCCAGGCAGGTGCTGTGCTGCTAAGCTACATACCCAGCCCAAAACTGATCATATTTTACAATTCTATCACCAACAATAATGTCACAAAAGCAGACTATTAATATATACTGCCTTACTATGTAACTCAGCAAACATACACATCATCAAGAATAGTTGTGACATAAACATTGGTTAATAATTTTGCTTATGCTACAGAAGAAGACAACAGTGAAATAAAGGTATACGACATAACCTCCATCAAGACGCGAATGAGTTAGCTAAAGTAATGACAGTTTGTAAATACTGAAAGAAAATTGCCTGTTTTTATGCTACTCACAGATTAATAGCTACAGACAAGACACACTTTATTCAGCATTTAACTAAAATTTAGACGATCAACAAGACAGCCAATCAAGCCCTGATTTGCGCCATTTGCTTACTGCAGTGGTATAGACTCCACCTGGCCAATTTCAAGCTACCAGCCTGAAGTCACTACCGGCTAATTCTGAAAAGACACACGTTACTGTAGTAGCTCTTTCATTGGTCAGTTGATGCATATGACCTCAACAACAGATGCGAAAGTAATAAGGGAATTAAGAGGTGATCATTTTGAGTACGGAGTACTTTTATTTTGTTATGTTCATGTAAATTAATTTTTAATGTGTTCAATAATAGTGCAAAGTTTGACAAACTTCACCAATTTAGCACTTGAATTGAAAGCAACTGACTGTCTTGAACCAGTTAGTGCTACTATCACATGTTTGCCTACAAAATACAGGCAAAGACAGACAAAGCCAAATAACAAGTTAGACATCATGCTAAGGGGGCAGGGCAGGGGTGAGGAAAGAGAGACTGTATGGAAGAAATAGATTTTAAAATGTTCTTGCCTATCTGCACCTTCACTCTCAGTTATTAGCATTTCTTAATTATTTAACAGCAACTCCCCAGCAGGACCCTCAACAGAAGGACAGAAATCAACCAAGGAATGGCCTAGAAATCAGTCATTACCATGGGCTATAACTACAATGCCTTCTCTAAAAGCTTAATCCTGGTAACCATCAGAAGCACCTATGATTTATTTTTTAAAAACACATATGAAGGCCATCTACACTGAAATTTCCCATGGTAAATTCCAAACTATTTTAACCAATAATGTTTAACATTTAATGACATCTATTTCACATAAGTTCATATTGGAGGAAATTCATCCCAAAAGCTCATCTGGAAACCAAGTAACTACCATATCAATTTCAATAATTCAGAAATTCATTTTTGTATTTAAAATTGAAATCTGTATATAGCCTATTCTTTAAGAATAAGCTATAATAAAGACACATCTCATTTACAAAATTTCCTACAATGTTTTCTAATATGCAGTTAAAAGTTCCCCATGAGTGAAATGCTACTGTTCACAAGAATTTGTAGACTTGCTGTATTTTCAAAATTGAAAGATGAAAGAGAAACAAACTTTGATCTGACTGACAGTTCAATGATAGGGACACAAAATGTATTTTTCAGGGCATATTCTCAAAACTGTGCACATGGAATGACATTTCAAGTTTGGAAAATCCCATTACTTCAAATTGGATTTACATGGTTACATTCCAAACTACTTTGAAATTTTAACCTACTATGTTCAACTTTGATGGTGTCTCTTTTACTTAAGCTCATGCTGGATAAGTTATAAGTCGCTATTTCTTCTTTTTTATTTTAAAGAGAATAAAAATAATCTAAAAATTAGAAACAACACAGAATTTCACTAAACAATATGATGGGAATTCAACAGTGGTTGTTATATTGCATATTGTTGCCTTCAAATTAGCTGTTCATGCAAAATTGGTCCAAAAAAATTAAAAAGAAGGAAAAAGTTTTAAGCATTGACTGTTTCTTTCACTTGACCAGTAATAACTATTTCAACACTAAAGTGTTTTGAAGTTAAAAAACTAGTGTTTGTAAGCTTTTAATAAACTGTAACATAAGATAATTAGCACCCTACGTAAAAAGTAATTAATAGCAAAACACAAAAACATTTCTCAAACACCTTTCTAGGATTACATTAAAAGCATCATATTTGGCTGGTTATGTTTACTAATTAAGCTGCTAACCTTGAATATTTTCACATTTTAACCATGTTTCTAGTTAGTGATCTTCCATTGAGAGAGTAGAATTTTTCTGATGAGATCTAAGCAACTTCCTCAGAACCTATCCCTGAGTCTCTACTTTCTCCAGTTACCTACATCTTCTCCACCCCAGCATCCCACAGTAATGGTTGGTACTGATGACAGTGTCTCCAAGAGAATGGATCATTTTGGATGATAACCATTTAGATAAAGTTACTAGCACAACCACAAGCCAATCAGTGTGCCAGTTTAGGGTTCAAGTTTCCATTTGCCCCTGAATTAACACCCAATTTTATAGACACAATGATTAATTCACCACCACAGGGTAGGCAGAAAACTGGATGTAAGCCACAAAATGGTGCTAACTATCTGCATTGCTAACCTTCCAATTATCATTTCATTTTTGCAAATTTATTTCCATCTATTTAGTGTTTACAAATCTTCCTAACCTATAATATTCTTTGGCACTTAGTACAGTTAAAACTAAAATTCTAGGCTACACTAAAATTCTAACATGGCCTTTTAAACACTGAAATTTTTATCTTTACCAATGTGAAACTGCAAAACCTTCTTTACCCATTCATTGCGTCAAACACTTGATTTCCCCAGATGCTAAATCATTAATCTTGTCGGGATGTATTTTAAGATCAAAGCTCCCATTTTAATAAATTTACATGACAACCAGCAATAAATCCTCAGATGCCCACCTTTGTGGATCACACCCTGTCTAATATCTCTCAGCTGAAGCAGATGCATGTACTACTTCCTTATTTGGAACCAAAGAACATACTGCATTTAAGGGATTAGATTTAGATAGAGATCGCAAGAAATCTTTCTTTCGCACATTTTTCTTTTTCCCGACCACATGCCTTAAATTCATAGTTCTGCAGGTTAACAGAAAACATGGATGTTGTGCTACATGCTGCTTTGTTCCCTGTTTCCCTTCAAAATATCTAAGACCAAGGTCTCAGAGAATTTTTTGTAAAAGAACTTTGCTGCCACCAATTGAACACTTTCACCCAGTGCAAGTGCTTTTTCTTTTTTGTTTGTTTGTTTGTTTGTTTGTTTTTTAACAAATTAGTGGAGGACAGGAAAATGAAGGGAGGACACATATTCTCTTGGCCCTGCTCCCAAAGCCTTAACCAGACGCCATTTCTAATCGCCAGTACCGTAAGGACACTGACAGAAAGAACTCACATCTTGATATTGGCAATGGCAGCCTTCCCTCTGCAACCCTGAACAAACTTATATTAATAGAATGTTTCTCTTTTATTTGTAAGCAAAGGGCACTTGTTTTGTTCACAGAAACAAGCATAAATCAAACGTTTTGTGCCAGGAATGTCATGTCATAAAATAATCATGTTGACCTGGTTACTGAGCTGGATCGTGACAGGCCTTGAGTTGACAATGATGGCCAGATCAGAAAAAGCAAACTCTGCTAATCTCATTTTCTGTGGTGAATTCTTGCCAAATAAAGTCAGTGAAGTCTCAACAGGCAGCCCTAATTTGTTCTCCCCAGATCAAACCCACTTCCATCTTTTAAAAGCATGAGATTATTTAGTCAAGTGCCTACTGTCACTAGACTTTGAAACCAAGCCCACTCCTCCGAATTACCAATCAGGACCTCCTGGAATGAAAATTTGAGCAACAGAATATGTTTTTTAGTCCCCAGAAGGCCCCAGTATATATCCAGAGTTGAGGATCACTGGCTTGTTCCTATGACCTCATTTTTTGGATGGAGAAGCAGGCTCAGGAGAGCTCAAAGCAACATCCCAAAAAGTGCACACATGACCTCACAGAAGCCTTGAGTCCACTTGGGAGATTTAATCCACAAAGAAAGACCTCCTAACACATTAACCTTTGCTGTACTGCTTTGGTCTCTTAAACCAGTCAGCATAAGCAGGATGAAAATGCAGTCTTGTTCAAGAATATAGTCCTTTCGGGATAATAAGAAAAATAATTTGTTTATTTTTATTTCATACATGCTCCACTTAGCCTGAAATGTTTTCCTTGAACTAAAAACACCCTTCCTATGAGTTAAATATAACCTATCTATTAATTTCCAAGATTAATATTTTCCCAACGTAGACAGCCTAATGTGGATTTTTAAAGTAAAATTAATATGTATTTGAAGGTTTTTTATTTACCTGGCTTAGTATTTGTAGTACACAAAGGAAATAATTTAATAAATGTTATAATGATACTTTTTTCCTGTTATTTTCAATTTTTAATCTCTCTCTTTTGAAGGTTTATTATTGTTTTTTTCTAGTATCTAATGAAAAAGAATCTGCCCACTATCAATACCCCAAAAGTAAGTTGATATTTCATTTCTCCTATTTCTTGATCCTTCTCCAAATCTTACCATCCCCATTCCTATCCACTTTTAGCCGAGTAGAAACCTTGCTCCAAGTGCAGCCCTGATTCCCTATCTTTCTGTTTAGTGGGGAAATTGACCTACCCTCCTGCTGAGCACCCAAAAATCTTTGAAATGAAATGGGCACTTCTGCCCTACCTGGCTGACCTAGCTTTGGCTTTGACAGTAAGATGCTGGTTCTACATAATGGGGCATCCTCTCTTTGAAAATTCAATTTACACTGATTTATAAGTTGAGTAGAAGTAAGCAAGGAGGAGGTTGGTGGTGAAATTGATTTGAGTCCATAGGTGAGAGTTATAGACCCATACGACATTATAGATCCACTTGACATTTTTAGAATGAAAAAATGGGGTACTTCCTGGGACAACCAGTCCAGAGAAATGAAGGTGACCAAGCAGACAAAGACCTGGCAGTTGGAAGATCACAGAGGCATAAACAACACTGGATATCCACATGGAAAACGTAAAACTAAAATCAAGAGCACCCTTCCTTTCTGGCTCTTATAAAAGAGACAACAACTTCTATAATTCTGAGGACACTGGAGAACACAAACAGGATTTTTGATTCCTAAAGATTTCAGAATATCAGTGCAAGACAAAGAAATCCCACAGATACCGTTACCCAAGGACCAGAGGACAGATCAAAATAAAGAAGCCAGATTTAAAAAAAAATAGGAATCATAAAACAATTAGAAGGACTAGCTCAGGAACACTAAGCATTATTAGAGTATTTCTATAATTAACTGGGAGCAATGTTAAAGTAGGAAGTCCTAAAATAGTAGGTATAGCTCCCATCAAGCATCTGCCAAGCCTCAGGCATCCATGATAGAAATGAATTTCTTCCCCCTGAAAATGCTTCTTTCCCCACTTCCTACCAGTGTGTACCACGTGTGCTTTGCAAATATAACAATATGCCTTCTCCTCAGGTCTGATATACTCTTATTATCACAAACTAGAAGTTCCCATAGAAGTAGTTAGTTGTGGAGTGGAAGGTCAAAAAAAAGATAGTATCATGACTAATTATCATAAAGAAACAATAATACTAGGCCTAAATCTATGTTTGTCTGACATTATCCTGTAATTAAATATACCAAAAAAGTTCCATACAATAAGTCTACTCTAACAAAAATTTTCATGTTGAAGTTATATCTTTGATACCTTAGGTGTGAAATTTCAGGGCTTGTAACCAAAAATCTGTCTAACTTCTTGAATACATTAAACTCCTTTTTAAAGACAAATGCGGCACTCTGCAATTGTGCTGTACAGCTGATACTTGAAAGGTTTAAGAATTGCATGCCACAAAAAAAAAAAAGAAAGCATAAAGAAACAAATATTTAATCATGTTCATGTGGCCAGTAAGATGGGCGCTGACTCTGGAATCTCTCTGGTCCCATCAGGTGATAGACTTGGCTAACAGCTCCTAGTGAGAGTGGATTTCTTGCAGTGTGTTTTGACAAGTCTGTGGAGCCTGGCACAGCAGCTCTGCACTCCTATTATGGTTGGCTGTCATTGCGTATTATGTGGGAAAGTCTGCCAGCCACACACTGCTGCATCATTATACTGGGGCACTTCTCTGCTGCTCTAAAAATTTTCGTGCACTTTCATTCTGGAGAGAAAGCATATTGGAAATGCATTAGAAGTACATCTTCTAGATTACCGTTACATATCCCTGTGACCAACCCTTATAATAAGGTGCAAAATATATGTAATGGGAGAAAAATACATAATCAGCAAATTTTCAAAAGAAAATTTCACCTTTATAATGTAAAATACTTTTTCAATTTATTAAAATTTTGAGAACTTGGTGACACGATGATTGAACCAAAAATTGGCCCAAACTGGCCTTTGTACTTGGCAGATAAATGTGGATTAAAATGGCCTCTACAGGTAGTGAACTGTATCCTAGCTTGGTGTGTAGACAAACTGTGACTTGATTTAAGATTATACCCTTTAAACCAAGCAACTGAGTCTTAGCCACTCAAAGCAAGTGAGCTTTAACCAATCACAGGCTACTAACTAAATGGACTGTGTCCATATTAAGCAAATGCTGACAATGGCCAATTGGATTGCTGCTTTGTGTCACTTAGTCTTCTCTGGCTATAAATAAAGCTTGCACATGTGGTGAGGTGGGGCACTCTGAACTATTTTCAGTCTGGAATGCTGCCCAGTTCTAGGACATTTTTCTTCCTCAAATAAACTTGATAAAATTTAACTGGTCTTACTTCTTATTTTAACATGACTGCAATCTAATGCTGCCACATAGAACCGATGGCAAAAGGTATGATTTTACAAAAGTAAAGGATACGAACCTGAAACTCAAGTTATCCTCCTTACAGTGATCAAGCATGGTCTCCTGTAACACTAAAGCTACATTAATTCAAGGGGACAGAGACCTAAGAAATAGTTGTTGCAGAGGAAAGAGTCCTTACCGTACTCCCATTGTACTTCCCCCTCCACAGAAATGTGCCTCAGTGGAGGACTAATGAGCTCAAACATTTAGCCAAATTACTCAGATTCTAATACACATCCAGTGCCCCAGCTTGTAGCTGCTGGGTGATGAGCGACTCTTTCGTGTAAACAGCGTGCGTTCCTGTCAGTTACGAAATTTGAAGTGCTCCGGGAAATCCTCACTATCAAACCCTGTCTGATTCACAAACTCAGTCTCTGAAATTGTACATCTTGAAACTCATACTCTAGTCCACTTGTAAATGGAAATTATTACCCAGAAGTTTACATATTTTATTACTTCAGACTAAAAAGATTTTTACAAAGCAGAACTGAATTCTTCAGTAGGGATTTGAGGCACCATGGCCTGAAAGTGGAGAAACGGTTATAAAAGAGGGAGAAAGCCAACCAGCGACAACTAGAAAACTGAACAGAACTGAAATTCCCAAGCTGGCTAGTTCTCCCGACCAGGGAGCGACCCTGACAGAGCAATATATTTCTTGGATCACAATGGCGGCAGAAATGAGAAATGGCGCTGGAGATAAGATGGATCGATGGACAAACCTAACCATAATAGATACTATTTCTTGTGATTTTGCAACAATGAGAAGACAAAAAAAAATAGAAAAAGAATCACATTGCATCTCTGAGCCTCAATTTCCTTACGTAGAAAATTGGAAAAACATTAATCACAGGCTATCCTGATTTAGGGAGCATGAACTAAGAAAGAGAAAGTGAGGCATTTTGAATATCATAAATATTATATAAAGAAAGATATATGTACATACAAGGACAGCTGGAACAGGTGTGTTGCTGATGTTTGTGGTTTATTGAAAGGACCGGTCAATGCTTAAAATTTTCTTTTTTCTGAACCAGTTTTACACGCTTGAATTTGGTAATTAGAATGACCGATCTGAAAACAATATGCAGTATGAGAACCATTGTTAACTCCTACAATCTTGTATGGTGAAGCTCTGCATCATTTCCATTGTTTTTTAATTGTTTTCATTTATTTATTTTTTTTTTTACTTGTTACTGTCTTTGTTTGATCAATCTTACATTCTTGTATGTAATGGACTGAGCAACTTCGTTGAAGGTAGCGGCATGCAATACAGCAACCACTGTGAATTTCTATCGTTTTGTCTTGAGGTCATGTATCATTTTTGATGTACTTGTGTTGTTTTGATTTTGTCTTCATTGTTGTTTTGTCAGTTTTTTTAATTTTAAAAAAAGGAAGATAAAATATACACATACTGGACCCTTTTTACACTTAACAGCAAATAAGGGGACTTGTTCTTAATTCCTGTGTGGTTGTCAAAACGTGAATCCCTGATGAGTATTTACGGCCCACACGTTGCTTTGAATAAATGTTTAATGCCTTCTCTGCCTCTAACTCCTTTTTTCTTCTTCCTTTTAGGGGTGGTATGAAGGAGAATGGGAAAGATGATGCTGTTTGTTTCAAATTTCTCAGCCTCTCTGGAGCTTCCACTGCAGAGATTTTATTTTTGTCTTTGCTTGCTTATTTTTTCATTATCTCTTCTATCTAAACTTCTTTAATTGACTCTACAGAAGCTCTGAGCCCCAAAGCTTCAGGTGAAGAGAATGATTTTTGAAGAAAGAATTCATAATGAATCACTGACATGAAAGTTGCTAGAAGATGCATCTATGAAATGACCTTCATGGTTAGGGCAACTTTAACCACTCACTTAAGCATGGTGATGTATGACACCAGGTTGTCTAACGAAAGCAGACAACAGCACTATCAAAATGCAAAGATACTAAGGAACTTATTGGGAAAAATAGCTGGTATGATGAAACAAAAGAAGACATACTTTTCAACACTAAGACTAAAGCCTTTTGAATCCATACCACTTCCTCCAGGAAGACTAATTATTAAATTAGGTGGTCAAGAAGGTCACTAAATTTGTTTTGTGGCATATATATTGATCAAAAATATTGATCATGGCTTCTAAATGATTTTTATTTGCTTTGGAGATCCATGGGACATCTATTTGACTAACAATGGACACAGATCCTGACAATCACCATTGCTGCAGTCAATAATTACAGTAAAACTGAAATATGGCTCCAAGTTTATATAGGATCACTTAAATATAGCCAAATTTATATAATATGAGAGCAATATAGAATAGGCACAGAAAAAAAGGTAAAATACACCAGGAAAAAGAATGAGCTATTCAACTCAACATTAATCAAATAATAGTTGTTAAATGTACATTATCTCCAAAAGCTATACATTGATTTTTTTAAGTGTGATATTTTTGTTATTCTTCTCAATACTGTAAGATGATATTAGCCTACCTTGGAGATGAAATTATTGAAGCTCAGAGACATTTTTCTAGGGTTATCCAGCTAGAAATCTAAGTGATAGTAACTCAAACCAGCTCTACATCCAAGGTTATGTCAATGTAATAACTTTCTTTTGATGTAAAAGGTTTCTTTTCTATTGATTATCAGAGCAAATAGTTTAACAGTTAGAGCATAAGGTGCCCAAAGCCACTGCAACTTGAAAGTATTTGCAGCTGAAGCTTAAATGGCCTTTCTAGCAGTTATTGTTAAACTAAATAACAGGATTATTCTAGGGATATATAAAGAAAGGACGAAATTGTTGGTCTCTTAGTATTTTTAATGAATATTTCCCATAAAACAACAAAAGATAATCACCAAAACCCATTAGTGTCACATTCATATGCAAAAATTAAGCAGATCATAAATAATTAGCAGGTAACATACAAGTTGAAGTAGCTTCGGTCAATACAAGCACATATACATATACAGCCTGATAAAGAGAAATACATTTTCACTAAAGAAGCTGATAATCCCTATGGAGGACATTTCTTATTTTCTAAGAGTTAAACCATATGGCCTTCATCCTTAAAAACAATTTAGACATTTTAAGGAAAATAAGGCCATGATCAAAAGGCACTAGAAGACTAGAGCAGAAAAGAGTTGTTGGGTTGTTGGAGGGGTTTTGTTTGTTTGTTTGGTTGGTTGGTTGGTTTGGTTTTTCTAGTTCTCTACAGTAACTTGTTTGTGTAACATTTTCTTTCCAACTCACCTCAGCTCACCGTTCTGGCAAAATGATGAGGAAGTCAGAGAAATGAATAAGACTAATTTTAAAATTCTGAAAAATTTTCATTGCAGGAAAGTACTAGGAGCAAATTGATACATGTACTTAAATTATGAGACAAGAAAATATCTCCAATTTTTAACAGCCAAAGAACTATAATTTTCAGAAGGCATTAACCATGTTATGTTCATGCATAAAAATAAATGGAGAAAGTAGATAATAATCTGGGAAAAAATAAAGCAAAAATCAAAAGCTCTATTTTAGGACATTCAGATAATTTACATATGAAAATTTAGGGAAAAGCTTATCTACACCATTGTATATTTTCAGCTAGTCTGAACTCTCATAAGTATAAAAAATGAAAACTGGAAAGGTCTCCATTGTCTCTTCTGTTTTGAGAAAAATGAAGTATTGACACACATGGATGAGTCTCAAAAATATTGTGCTAAGGGAAGAAGCCAGACACAAAAGACCATATATTGTACAATTTGATCTCTACAAAATGTACCAGGAAAGCAAATCTGTAGAGAAAGGAAGTAAACTAGTGTTTTCCTGGGGCTGGGGCTGGGGCTGGGGGAGAGGAGTAAGAATAAAGTGCAAGTGGACAGGATATTTCTTCTTGAGATGATAGAAATGCTGTAAATCAGGTTGTGACAGTGTGTGCACAACTCTAAATTTACTGTGTCATTGAATTATACACTTAAGTAAGCAAATTTTGTGGTATGTAAATCATACTTCAATAAAATGCTTCCAACTTTTAAATATGGTCCTACAAATGCCACTTTAAATTCTAAAAACGTTCTTCTCCCCTTGTTGGTGTGAAATAAAAGTACTTCAATAATAATGCTTCCTTGCTATTTTTCACAAGAACAGAGGGTCCAATACATGACTATTGCTATCTTGTTTCCCTTTAAACACTCCTCTAGTAGTCAAGATAAATATCCTGACTGAAATCATAAGCTCTCATTCTGTCTCATATCAATAGTGAAAGTCCAAGAAAGAGTCAAATTTAGGATGAGTTAGATTCTGGACTAAGAATGTTTAGTATCATCCATGTTTGACTCTACCCATAATACATTTATTTAGGGTAAGTTAATTGTTCTCTCTGAAAGTACTTCATATATTAGGATGTGGGTACCCTAAAAATATATGTTTTTAAGAGTGTGGTTTATAAACTTACTTCCTCAAGTTTTCAAAATTAGTCATAATGCTTTCCTGGACCTATAAAGGAGTTCTGAAATCTCATTTTTGTATTATGGAACATATCAAGTTTGAGAAGTCTCCTGAATTTAATGAAACAGTCACAAAATCAATCTGAATAAAATAAATAAGACAATAATAGCAAGAAATCTTAGTTTGTGGTTTTAAAGGAGATATATAGACATTATTCATAACAGCTAAAATGGTTTACCCAAAAGGCATTTGCTTTCTAAAACAATCTCAAAAAGCAGCAAATATTTTCATATCTTAGAAGAGTAATTTTTGAATAAAAAAATAACAGTACAACTAAACAATAGTTAAGTGCAATTTTTCTGTAGCTATAAGCATATGCTACTATATAAGAAATGTAATAGCAGATGTTACTTTTACCATTTAGTTCACAAGTAGGACTGCAAGGAATAACACAAAAGTAAAGTTAATCCAGAAGTAGAGATTCTAAACTTCAACACGTGAGCATTTGGAGGCTGACAAGAGCCTTTGGACTCCACAGGGACTTTGCTGCTATATCCAGCAGCTGATACCACCTAGATTTTGCACACTCTGTCTCCTGTTCAAAGGTATCTCCTTTCCAAGCTCTAGTTTTGATTTACAATTGCTTACCAAGCCTATCCACTTGGAAAGATAACTTGCTCCCTACATTTCTGTTCATAGATTCATAATTTGATCTTTCTCGTGCTCTGTTTGTCTTTAGCTAAAACTCACTTTAAGAACAAATACTGAGGACCGGAGATATAGCTCAGTGGGCTGGCAATATAGCTTAGCGACACAGTACCTATGTGGCAAGTGCAAAGTCCTGAGTTCAATTCCTGATACAAAAAAAAGCAAATACTGAATCATATCCCTAAAGTGTGTCATTTTAAAATGTAGTTATCACAGAAGTTGAGAGTAGAATAGTGGTTACCAGCGGCCATGGAGAGTAGGGAGATGGGAAGAATGAGGAAAGGTGGATCGGTAGTAAGTCATAATTAAACAAGAGCAAGAAGTTCTAAGCCAGTTACTGTGGTGCACAGCTGTAATCCCAGCACTCTGGGAGGGTGAGGCAGAAGGGTCACAAGTTCAAGCTCAGCCCAGTTAAGTCACTCAACTCAGTGACCTAGCAAGACTGTCTCAAAGTAAAACATGTTTTTAAAAGGTTTGAACTTCCGGAAAGATGGCGACCGGGTAGGCAGCAGAGAGAGAACCTCCCAGAGGATTACCACCCAGACAATGGAATATAGCAATATGAAGACAGAAAGGAGAGAGGTGTGTACCGTGAACCCAAGAAGGACCTGAAATGGGAACTGAAGCCCTAGGAAAGACCAAGCAAAACCTCTCCTGGAGGAAAGGATCGGAGGGCCGCCGTGGCACAGTCGGAGGGAGAAGAGACGGAGAAAGAGGAAGCCATTGCTTCAAACACACTCTTGGCCCAAGCCCTCGTTCCAGCAATCGCAGCTTCAGCTTCAGAGACCCACGCTCATGGAAGCCTCCCGACTCGGCCAGGGGAGAGCAGAGTTCCAAGAGCTGGTCCAGGTCTGGAGAGAAGAGGGCACAGCCAGGAAAAGAGGCAATGGTGGTTGAGAACTGTTGTCAAATCCAGTGTGAGGATGAGAGGTTGCAACAGCCACTGAAGCGGAGTCCCCACCCTGCAGCAACCTTCCTAATCAGCACCGGGAGGCAAGGTGGAGCCATAGCAGCCAGTACACATCCTACCACAACCAGCTCTATGCCTGCCTCGAGGCTGTGGCCTCCTGCCTCTCCACTGTGTGGGCGGCTGCCAGTGGGGAGCGGTGGGGTGCATCGGCAGCGACATCAGAGCCACAACAACTCCCAGGGATCCAGCCAAGGAACAAACGGGAACTGGAGCACAACAGCAAGAGAGAGCTGCGGATGGAGGTGGATCACACGGCCCCATGCCCTTCTCACTCCAGCATCAAGCAGGAAGCATGAACTGAGTTACTGGGCTTCGGCTCTCACCCTGAACGCCCTCTGTGAGCACCTTGAGCCTCGGGGGCCTGCGCAATCACCACCTGTTCCTGACAGCAATGGGATGAGTCCACAGGCTTCAGGACTCACCCCAAACTACTAATACGAGCAACAAGAGTGTCTCCATACTGCTTGCATACATGAACCTTGTACGAACCCATGGCGACCGGGTAGGCAGCAGAGAGAGAACCTCCCGGAGGAATGCCACTCAGACATAGGAATATAGCAACATGTGAAGGACAGAAAGGAAAGAGGTGGATATCCTGAACTCGAGAAGGATCAGAAATGGGAACTGAAACCCTCGGAAAGACTAAGCAAAACCTCCTCTGGAGGAGGGGATCAGAGATCTGCCATGGCGCAGCCGGAGGGAGACGAGACGGAGAGGGAGGAGGTCGCTGCTCCAAGCACACCCTTGGCCCACACCCTCGTTTTGGCATTCGCAGCTTCAGCTTCGGAGACCCATTGCCCAGCTGCAAGGGGTGGGGAACAGTAATTCTGGAGATCAGGAGGAGGTGGGAGGAGAAGAAAGGGCCTCTAGCATCAAGGCAACGGGACAGAGCCAAAAGGGTCACAGAGGGCGCCCCGATGGGGGCACGTGCCCCTCGGCTGCCCCACTGAGGGCCCCGCGGCTGCCCCACCGCAGTGGGCCCTGTGGCTGCTCCACTGAGGGCCCTGCTCAGGGCACCTCATGGACTGGACCTGCCCCCACCCATAGCACAATGACAGGGTGGGGCTGGGCGGTCTGCTGTGAGCATATGTGCTTTCCCACCTCCAACCATGGCAGTTTGTATACACCCATGTATGTTATAGTATAGTCTGAGGCAACTATATCTCTTCCCAAGGCGAGAGTCCAGGGGTATAGATAAACCCAGGAATACAGTTATTATCACAGGGAAGATAACTGATTGAGTGGTAGGGCAACGGAGATGAGGGAGGGGAAAAACTGAATGATGAAATGGGCCATCATCTGTGTAACTGAGTAACAAAGGTGAAGGTAACATTATGTAGGACAGCATCCAGAGCTAATTCCCTTCTATGTTCTCTATAATTCTGTATTTCCTCAATCGTTTTTGTATTAACAGAAGTGAAGATAACTTTATATTATACAGCATCCAGTGCAAATTCCCTACTATCTTCTCTATAATTTGG
>PVLD010023330.1:0-27583 GCA_004027595.1 Dinomys branickii | reverse complement strand
TGGAGATTTTCCCCGACTCAGAAATCCCGCCGGCCGGTCGCTGTTGCTCCAGTTCGTGCAGCGCTGGCTGCGGGGTGGGGTTCTGAGCGGGATCCCGGAGCGCTGCCCGGTTTGGTGCAGTTTGTCCCAGTAGCGCGTTCTCTGTCGGGTTCAGGAGCTGAAGCCGTTCTTCCCTCCACACTCGCTCTCTCGGCTGGTCGTCTTCTTCCCGGAAGTCATTATTTCTGTCTTCATATTGTTATATTTCATTGTTTGGGTGGTAATCCTCTGGGAGGTTCTCTCTCTGCTGCCTACCCGGTCGCCATCTTCCCGGAAGTCCCCATGATTTTTTCTAATGTGCAGTGTAGTTCCTCTCTGAAATTTATTATTTCTTTTCTTCTGTTCACTTTAGGCTAAGTTATTTCTTTGATTCTTTCTGATTTGGTGAAGCAAAAAAGAAAAATTGTGTAAGATCTTCTCCTTTTGCTATGTAAGCTTTATTATTATGAACTTTGCTCTGTGCAGAAAAAGCCAATATTTCATCTTTTAAAATGTATTTTACTTTAAAATCTGTTATGCAATCTTTAGCTCCATATGTTCTTTGGTAGAATATACACGTGTCTCCTTGGAGAGTTTGTGTCCTGTTAACCCACTGAACTCATTCACTGGTTGTGCTTTAAAGACTGAAATTAAAGGTTTAAATTAAGGTTTTCCTTAAGCAGAAAAAAGTTTTGTCATTTTATTTATTTTATTAAACTTCATCTTTTATGTCATTTTTGTATTTTTGCAGCTTTCCATTGCTAGAACTTCAGTTACTATGTTAAATAGCAGAAGAAGAACAAAAAAATTGCTTCTTTTCTTACTTGACAAATAGAACATTCAGTCTTTCACCAGCATAATGTCAGCTGTAGATATTTTGTAGATTTTCTTTAAATTGTGCACGTTTTTCTCTCTTTTTGGTTTCTGAGAAATTTTATTATACAGAGTTGATGAATTTTGTTGCCTATTTTTTCCTCTACATAAATATATTCATGAAATTTGCTTTTTCCACCAATTATTAAGTGTACTGCATTAACTAATTTTCAAGTACAGAAAAAAACTCTCTGTTACATTATCCTTAATGTGTAATTCTTTGCCAATATCTCTGAATCCTATTCATTACTGTTGTGTATAATAATTGGAAACATCTTGGTCTACAGTTATTTCCTCTATTATCCTTCATATTGTTATCACTTTATTTGGCTTTAGTATTAACATAACCATGGCTTTCTATAATAAGCTACATTATTCGTTGATTTTCATTCAAAATCATTGATTTTTCCAAGGGAAATAGATTTTAGAATTGGTGCTTATTCTTTAAACATTTGATAGAATTTTCCAATGAAAGCAGTAAGACTTGATGATTCCTTCATTGGTGGTGTCAAAATATGGATTAAATTTATATAATATTTATAGGGTTATTTAAATTATGTCATATTTAATCTATATGAAAGACTTTATCTGTTCTATAACTAGTGCATTAGATTCATTTTAATCTTTGTAGTATTTCTTTGTTACTCTTTTTTTCTGCAATCTCTAGAATTACATCTTTTATTTCAACCCTGGAAGATTTTTCTCAGCCCATCAAAGTGTACATCAATAATTTTGTATTCAGACTATTCAGCTACAGTCAAGAAACAAAAACAAAGTTAAGGTAATTCTATTGCATTCTCACTCTAATGCTTCATCAATCTACAGAGCTTGGAAAGCTAATACACGTAGGCTAATGGAACTGGTACCACTTCTTAGAAGGCTTTGCATTTCTGTGATTTTTCTCCCTGCCACTTAATTTAGCAATTCCTTTCCTCTGATTTTAGTTTGCAGATTTTACTTCAGTTTTTTTTTCCTTTCCTAAAAGTGTTTCTCATACTTTAACCGAATGGAAAATTCGTATCACTACTTTCAACCATTTATTCATTTTAGAAGTAAATTGTACACTGAGAGCAATCCATACTGTTGAGAATATGAATATGGCCACTGATTTGGGGAAGCTTTTACATTAAAAATGAAAAAAAATAATTTTCACATTTGTAGGCACTTGATATATCAGGCAAATTTGATTAGAATAATAGATTCTGAAACAGTACTTCTCAAACTGCAACATGGGCATATTAAGTCCAGATTCCAATTCAAGAGGTATGGAATGGGCAATAAGACTATCCATTTCTGGAAAACTGGGTAAAGTACCATAAATTGAGTTGCACAGGCCTAGGAAATGTAAATCGAGTATATCATCTCTGTTCAATTTATGTTAATGGTCTTTTTATTTCATGATAAATAAGAATCCTTAAAATTATAAAACAAGTACAATAAGAACTATCCACAGTAAGTGCATATATATTTACACATATTTATTTAAAATTAATATTATAAAACAAACGGATAAGTATTTGTCTAAAATTATCTTCATTACCAACATTATTCCCTTTAATTTAGGTTGCTACTGATTCTACACAATTTGCATTGCAAATATGTAGTAGTTTTACCTAGCACAAGAATATCCTGCAGAAAATGAATAGACACAAGTTTGATTATTTAAGTAGTAATATTTTTATTAAAATATTTTCTCTAATATACTCTTCACGAATTTAAAACTTACAGGTATATCATAATTTGTCTATTATACATTTAAAAAGACTCATCATTTGTGTAAAGAGAACTCGTTAAAGTTCAGTTTTCCTTAGACCATTCATATTCTTACTTATCTAATGATCTACTGCTTTTTAGATTGTCAATCGTAATAATTTCTCTAATTTTCATGATAGTATTTAATTACATTGCAGAATTATAGTTTTTTGTAAAAAATTTTTAAAAATGATGTTTTCTAATTACTATTGATTATTTCACTTCAAAATTTGACTGGAACATGTAAAACAACAAATCAAACATTTAATGTGCTTTTCTAAGTCTTTTGGTCAAATGGATAATATAGTTCTTTAGATTAAATGTTTCTATAAATAAAAGCAGGCGTATTAATTTCCTCAGAAAATATTAGACATTAGTTATAAGATTCTAATAGAGAATTTAACATTTAAGGAAAAACTGAAATTATTACCCTGAAGTGGAGTCTTGTATGACAACTAAATGTCAGGTATCAGACACATCTAGTAAATTAAATTTCATTGTTTTCAGTATCAACTATGTAACAAACACTTACTAATCCTTAACCTGAAGTATTCTATATCTATTACTGCCCTAAGTAGTAGATTTATGAAATATGATTGTATAGCAATATAAGTTTTTATACAAATATTTAAATAGTTGCCTTTAGGAAGCTTGGTATCAATTTCAGGGAGATTTTTGTAATTCATGGTCTTTTATTTCCTTTGGGTCCCACAAGAATCAGAGTTAAGGCTTTAGTACAAATATAATTGTGTTAGTCCATTCATCTTAAACTATAGTTACCTTCACAAATATGATGAATAATATACATTACTAAGCATAACCTCTCAATTTTCTAGTTCATATTATTATAGGACATTGGTAGGCTTTATAATTTGTCGCAGTTTCAGATAATAAAGAAACTCATATTTTCTTATTATAAAGAATACATGGTTCACAAGGTTCCTGAGGGTTTTCCTTAAGAAGTAATCTCAAGGTCATTGAGAAGCCACTTTAATAAAGCCAGTCTCATTTCATTCATCTCTAACTGCAGATTATTTTATTTAATTTATGCATCACACTAGTTCCCATTTTACAAAGAATTACAGTAATATGTATCAAGTTCTTATACCAATATATCTACACTGAACTGAAAGCACAAAGCCTGGAATCTCACAAGTTAGTAGAGACATCATATCCAAAAGCTCATCTCAAAAGTTTCTGGAATTCAGAATCCAGGAAAACTTTATGACTAGGATGCATGAACCAAAACAAGGAGAAGTTTCCAATGCAGATAACGGTGATGACCACTATGCAGGAAAAAATATTGATGTCTTTAAAATATTACATATATATGCCTGTATTTTTATTTATTGTATTTTAAATACTGTATAGTCCATGTACTCGATACCCATGATTGTACAAAATTATATCTTCTTCAGATTAGTTGAGACATCCCCACTTCTTCCAAAAAGCTGGCTGATCCTCAAACATCACGTTCTACTTTGGGTTGAGATTTATAGTTAGTGTGGCACTATATAATGAGTATTATGTAAACATATCATATGTTAAATGTTTCATAGTTTACACCTTAATTTGAGTAGATTTATTTTTAAGTCTTCATACTGGAAAGCTTGAAGTTGAAATATAGTAAATAAAAATAATAATAGTAACGGTGAGATGTATAGAAATGGAATTAAGGGAAATGTGTCTGTAGGAAACGTCTCTGGTTTTAACTGTCAGTGTTAATGGATTTCACAGGTTACTTAATGCCTTTGTTGCTTGCTTTATGAACAACATGAAAATGATGTAACTTCTAGATCATTAGTGCAACAAAATATCTAAGAATTTATGGCAACTTCAGGAAATAAAGGAACTTAGTAAGTGATATTATTATTATATGATAGCAGTCCTTGTGTTAATATTGTCATAATGACAACTACTTACATAATTTATTTAAGAAATAACCACTTCCTGGATGATTTTCATTTTAAGATTCTTGGATTTTAATTGTAATTTTTCAAAAGAATAACTTTGCTGTAATTTATAAATGATAAAATAAATCATATTCTGATAATTTGTTTGTATTGACATCAGTTCAAAATAACCTGAGGTTTCATATATCCTCTTTATTTAAACAATATTAGTTTTACTTGAGTGCTTTCAGTATCTTTTCTGTCATTTTTACCCAATGGTCAGACTAGCTTCTTGCCTTTCACTATCAGTGGTCTGGTGCTGGAGAGCCCTTTTGAAACACAGAATGCAGCAAACACTCACATTTAATGAGTCAGTGGATAAGCCAGCATTCTCTGGAAGAAGGAAACTATGGAAATATACTTTCATCATTCATGATATAGTTACAGGCAACTTGATTGTGGTCTCAGGTACGAGTAACGAAGGTACTCAGATCTGCTCTCCCACTTCCGTGTGCTCTTGTGCCTTTGACTTTATATTTGCAGTCTTTCCACAGAGCAACCAAGGTAGGCAGTAAAGACAGATGTTGTGGAAAGGCACAGTTCCTTTGTGCTATATTAAATACATGAACATAGTAATCAAACTATAATCTTCATATCAGGTAACTGAACAGAAACCATGGATTTGTTAGAATATTACCTACAAAACTTCAAGAATCACTGTGTACTCAGATGTGTCAGGTTGTGTTTGCTTATTTCAAACTGCTATTCCTTCTACTGAAAAGAGGATGATATTTGACAAAAACTGTCCATAAATCATCTATTTATGATGAGAAACACGATACACAATTGTGAAGAGATGCTTATCAATGGGCATGCTGTGTAGGATGTTTTCTGGTCTTACCCAAATAATTGACAGAAATATGCAAAATACTGCCTTGTATTTGTCTACAAAATGTAGACTAGGCTGATGGCTGGAACTAAAAGCAGCCTGTTTTTGATGATTCCATAGGGAAAAATTGTATAATTTTGTATAACATATAGTGGCAACTGTCCAAAGTTAGATTCTACAGTAACACTATTTTTATAATGTTAGACGTGGTAACAATTGCATATCCTGAAAGAGCTGAGTCCTTTGTTTTCAGTGTCTCAGCTTTAATAATGATGAAGCAATGGATTCACCCAGAAAGGACAAATAAAAACCCCTAAGTGTTTGACATTTCTCCTTGCATCATGATCGAATCCAAATACTCAATCTTTTGTCACTAAATGCATTCCAAATAATACCATTTTTCTTAATAAAATATCTGAGTAGTTGAGTATTTTCTTTAACCTCAAAAGGGAAACAACAGAATAATCCATCTCTTTTTATTTATTTTTCTCTCATTTTAAAAGTATTTACAACATTTAATTTTTATGCCCTATTGTAATATGGGGATAATTATGTTATGTTCAAATAGTTGAGCTACTAGTGGTCAGGTTGTATGCTACAGTTGCTTCACTTTATGTGGGTGAATGTGGCTGTCTGTGCAAAGGAATTCTATAATTTCTGTTAGTAACATAGCTTAATCCTTAGAGACCCAGGACACTAAAGATGGAAATTTCTGACTGTTACCTTAGAATCTCCTTGGATTCTGCTGTAAGTATCCCTGCAACACTTAACCATGCTTTCGTTTCATCTTGTGAATATTTATTTAATAATTCACTATCGTTGCTGTGAGGGAAGATGTACTTAATAGTTAATATACAGTTGTTTTTTAAGAAAACATAACTATCATAAATGGATTTAAAGAACCATGGAGATGGAATAAACTTTTAAGACTACTGTTGTAGAGGAATGAATTCGAAGTTGAAATAAATAAGAACATATTATTCCGGTCTCCAAATGCCGCGTCGTAAAAAAGATAAAAGCAAAAGGGGAACATTGATGAGAAAGAGAAGAGGATAATGTAAGTGATGTGCTACATACCTAGTCTCATGTTACTTCTTACTATTAGAATTCGAAGAATTTGGTGTCAGCCTGTAAAAAGTTTGAAATCTCTAGAATTAACATAATTTCATCTAGCTTATAAACCCATGCTTCACTTAACCGCCATAATACACTTTTATCTGTCTTGGTTTTATATGTGTGTGTGTGTGTGTGTGTGTGTGTGTAAAATGTGCGGGTGCATGTGTGTCTATGTATACAGATGTATATATACATATATATACATGAAATACAGATATCTAAAAGAATGTTAAAGAACAGATATTAAAATATTTTAAAGAAAATATTTTGTTATGTGTATTTTAATGGTAAGATATTTTTCCATAAAGAAAAATTTAAGTGAAAGATTCATAAAACACTGAAACCATGTCCTTTATAAAACTAAATCAATATGTAATACAACGATCGTTAATTTCCTATCACCTTGTCTGAAAGTCTGTATTGTTTGTTTTGCTTTTGTCTTATTTTGTAAATGTCTGTGTGTTTGCTAATACGTTTTTGATCTTTTACCTTTCAAATAAAAAAATGATTTTAATTGCCAAATTTTATAATTAGTTGCTGTTTTTTATGAAAGGTGAAAATAATTATGCTTATTGTACTTGTATTTATGATATTTCTAAGGCAATATTTGCTAGATCTTTAGGGAGAAAAAGTTATGTGTGAATTTTTATATCTAATTGACATTTATATTTACAAAAAACCAATGTTGTACTATTTCATTTTTTCCATTGAAACAGATTTCAAACAAAGGAATTTTCCCTGAAGTTCATGTAATTATGAACAAAGTTACTCAGTGATCAAAATATTGTAATTTTTGTCATGGTGAAACTAAACAAGTAATGGTGACTACTTTTTCCTAAAATTTGTAAAACATTTTGATTAAATTAATTTTACTTCAACCACTGTAAACAGATCAAAATATTATTTCTTTCTAGATAAATGAGAGACACTCATTGGGAATGTCTCATCTTTAATGAGATCCATTATAAGAGCTCCCAAACCACACCAGTATTTGTCAGTCTTTGCTAATGCCCAGCCGAAATATTTTTGCATGTGGCTCAAAAAATAGGTGATAAGACAGTAAAATAAAGTCCTAGGACCACAGTGCATGAAGAATGTCAAACTTACAGTGAAAAATTCATCTGTGAATATTTGCCAAAGTGGCTGAGCAAAATTTTAAAGATGCTATGAGTGTTAATTATTTATACAAACATCAAGGTTATCTTACACAATCTACATCTACTTTTCCACAGCTGAAAATGTACATCATATGAACTTCAAGACAGTAATGAGCTATTTGATTGATGAGGTAAGATTGAAGCTTGTAAAGTATGTTATAACATTATTTACATTTTATAAATGGACTGTGGGTGTTTTGTGGAGAATATAATTTGAAACGGTAATGATTAGAAGAAACCAGTAGTAAACTGTCCCAGGAAGGAAACAGTAAGATTGGTGTAAATCTCAAGTTGTTTGCTAAATGAACAATTTTTATTTGTTTTCAGAATCTCCATTCGAAGTATAAAAGCTAGTGTTGAGAGAATTTGATAGCAGTTTTGATAAAATGAATTATGATTCTGTTAAAGTTTTTTGACATAGGAAAACGTACATTGTGCTATACTAAAGAAATAATTCAGTTGAAGACACAAATTTAAGTATGACCATGGTTAAATGCAATATCCCTATGCATGCTTTTAAACACATTTATCCTTAGATATATGTTTACTCTTAAATGAAAGTAATTTTAAATACTTAAAATACGTTTGATTTTCTTCTCTGTGCCAACTTTCTTCCCTGACTGCATTCTTTCCAATGTGTTTCCTTGAAGTGCTGATTCTTATTAACTATGTTATTTGCATTATATCATTTGAATATATTTCAAATAATGGCTTTAGCTTTTTCCTAACTGGAGGAGAAAAAATAAAAGCTATTTGAAGTATTTAAAGTTCTAGTTTAGAATAATTAGTTAGAATAACTAATTATAATTAGATAACTAGCTTAGAATAATTAAAAATACATATTTAAACAATGATTCCATAGATACAGAAAAAGCAGTTTCCAAAATCCTTTAAATTAATGAGAAATAATGAATATATGGAACACTTTCAACTAGATAGAAGGCACAGACAACAAACATAGAGAAAATGTCATACTTAATATTGAAACACTGAATGGTTCCCCCGAGTTCAGGCTCAAGAATGCTTGCTTCATTGGCTTGAAATTGATAGCCGGTATATTTAGCCAAAAAACAAAGAAAGAAACAAATAGCAAAGTTGGAAAGGAAGAAATCAAACTGTTGTTATTTACAAGCAACACAACCTTATAAATAGACTTCTTTAAGGAATGCTAAGTTTAGAAAAACTGTAGGGTGAAAAATCAATATTCAATAATCTCCAGCATGATGGTCATGAAAACTATCCCCTGATATTAAAGAAATTATCATTCATAGTATCTAAAAGATGAAAAACTTAGAAATTTGGGCTGGGGATATAGCTCAGTGGAATAAGCGCTTGCTTAGCAAGCGCAGGGTCCTGAGTTCGATCCCCAGTACCGCAAAAAAAAAAAAAAAAAGAAAAAGAAAAACTTAGAAATTTAAGAAATTTTAAACACACAAAAACTACAAAATATTGCTAAAATATTAAATATACACAAATGCCAAAATTATTGATCAGAAGACTTAATGATTATTTAAATTGCAATATTTTGAAATTGATCCAAATGGTGCACAGCATGTATATAAAAATCTCATCTGTACTTGTTGTACAAGTTGTGAAAGATAAAATGACTCCAGAATTTGTGTGGGAGTGCCAGATACGCTAAGCGCCCGCACCCTCTCAGAAATAGGAAACAAATTGCAAAGCTCATCATTTTCGATGTGAATACTCACTATTAGACAAGGTAATGAAGAAGCCATGGCACTGGTATAGAAATAAATCTAGAGCTCCACGGTATAGAGCTAAAAGTCTGCAAGTAAACTCTTACATATATGACATTGATTTTTAAGGTAGCCAGAGCTAATTGGTTGGGTGAAGGCATTATACAGTTTGCTGGTATAGTTATATGTGAACTTGGAAAAGAATGAAGAATTTTTACCTCTAATTATAACTAAAGAGAAACTAAAAATGGGTCATAAACCAAATGTGTGAATCAAACCCACGAAATACACAGCAAGAAAAAGGAGTCAATCTAAACTTTGATTTAGGCAGCGCTGTAGATGCAGCTGTAGTACAACTAAAAAGAGAGAAAAGAGGAGCTTAACCGAGCTGCACAAAATTAAAGTATTTTGTGTCACAAACAGTAACATGAAGAAAGTGAAAAAACATTTCATGAAGGGGAAGAAAAAATGCAAATCCAGTGTCTTTAATATATGCTTTTTGAGATGAATAATTTTTACGCAAATTAAGGGTGGTGAAAGAATTTGAACCGATATTTCTCAAGTGGAATTATGCATATGGCCCCCAACCACATGAAATGATACTAAATACCGTTAAACGTTAAGATAAAGCAAAAAGAGAAAGAAAACCCAGTGATTCACCACTTTACACCAAGCAGGATGATTAATACTATGTAGACAAGAAGTACTGGAGAGTATGTAAAGACTGAAACTCTCACACAAGGCTGGCAGAAATTTTTTTTTTTAATGTAAAGAGAATGGTAAAAGAAAGAACAATAGCAAAACACCAAACAAAGGAAGGACATCAAAAATGATACAGGATTTCAAACCAAATGATAGGAATTAACAGTGGTTGTTATATTACATATTGTTTTCTTCAACCAAGTTGCTCAGATTACTATATGTAAGAATGGGAGATTGATCAAACCTCTAAAGAGAATAAGAAGATAATCATTTAAAAAATACTAGAGACAATGCAGAGTTTCACTAGACAGGATGGTAGGAATTCACTAATGGTTGTTATATTGCATATTGTTGTCTTCATATCAGTTGCTCAGATTACCAGATAGAAGCATGCAAAATCGGTCAAAATACTTAAAACTTAAGCATTAACTGTTTCTTTCAACAAACCACCAGACATCAGCAGTATGGTGATCCCAGATACATTACACACACACACACACACACACACACACACACACGTGTGTGTGCATACATATATATATGTATATGTATCCTTCGGTCTTTCTTCTTTCCTTCATCCCAGTTGTCCCTTCCTTTGAGCAATTTCTTTCCTTTTCTTATTAACTATTGTACATTTTGGGTTTTGTTTACTCTTCCAGGTTCTTACACTAGGAAGACAATATGACTTTTACACATGTGGGTCTGACTTACTTTACTTATGAATATGGTCTCTAGTTGCACCTATTTTCCTATAAGAGCCTCTAGTTTATATTTTTATAGCTGAGTAATACTCCATTGTATAAAAATACCACATTTTTTTTATCCATCCCTTAGGTGCTGGGCATTTTCATATGGAACTAGATAGAAATAGAAAAATTAATACTGGGCAATAAAAACAATGCAGGATGCATCACAATCCCTGACTTGAAATTATACTACAAAGTTAATGTGATAAGTCATCATGGTACTATCAAAAAAACAGACCTGCAGCTCAGTGGAATTGATTAGAAGATGCAGAAACAGCTACAACCACACTCAGCATCTTATCTTTGACAGAGGGGCCAAACACATTCACGGAAGAAACATAATCAATAAATGCTGTTGGAAAAACTTGCTTTCCACATGCAGAAGACTAAAACTAGACCCATGTCTATCAGCATGCACAAAACTAGTCAGAATGGATCAAAGATCTAAATATCTAAAAAGAAACACTAAATCTACTGGAAGAGAAAGTAGGTAAAAATCTGAAAGACATAGGAGTAGGACGAGATTTCATGAACAAAAAGCAAAGTGCATGGGAAATACTTCAAACAATCAATAACTGGGATCCCATCTTAATGAAAAGTTTTTGAACTTCAAAAGAAATCACCAGTAGAGTGAAAACAAAGTCCATGAATTGGATAAAAAACGCAGCTAATTCCCTCTCAGATAAAAGACTTCTATCTACAACATATAAATTTTTTTTAAAAAAATCAAGCCCGCAAAATTGAAAGACTCAATCCAAAAATGGGCATTTGAGGTGAATACACACTTCTCAAATGAAGAAATACTAATGGCGAATAAATATATGAAAAAAATGTCCAACATCATTAGTCATTCGAGAAATGCCAAATAAAATAACATCGAGATTGCATCTCACCCCAGTAAGAGTGGTTATCATTCAGAAATCAACCAATAACAAATGCTGGAGGGGCTGTAGGGAAAACAGAACATTTCTCCACTGCTGGTGGGAGTGCAGGCTGGTGAAACCACTGTGGAAATCAGTCTGCAGATTCCTCACAAACTAGGAATAGAAGTCCCAATTAACCCAGCTATTCTCCTTCTAAATATTTTCCCAAAAGAATTAAAAACACCATACCACAGTGATATATGCGCACCCATGTTTATAGCAGCACAATTTGTCATAGCTGGCAGGAATTTTAAATAGAGAAACTAATCTGAAAGAGTTGGCCAATAATATTATATCATAACGCTGCAATGCCACTTCTAAATTTGTAGTAGTGTTACCTTCCTACGGTTGGTATAATGTACTGATTCCCATTTCTGGAATCCTAAAGCTTGAAATCAAGATTATGGCGGGGCCACCCTCCCTCCGCAGTCCTTAGGGGCATCCCTTTCTCGCTTCTCACCGCCTTACTTGATTTCAGTTTCCTTCACTGTCTGGTGTAATGGAGTCCACCTCTGATTCCATCTTTTGGAGAGGCATCTCAAATTCCTCTTGTTCCCTTTTCAAACAAAGGCTTTTATTGGCTGTTTGCTCCTCCCCAATAATTCAATGTGATCGTATCTTAAGATCTTGAAATAATGATGCCCGGAAAGACTCTTTCCAAATTAAATCCTTTACAGAGCTGCCAGGGATGATGCAATGAATTTGTCATTTCAAGGACATCATTAGCGCAGGCGTCATGATGTGTAGAGCCCTTGATATATTTACATATGCAAAGAAAAACTTTCAAATGTCCTGGAGGTTAGGGTATGGACACCTCTTTTTGGAATATATATATATATATGTATATATATATATATATATATATATATGTGTGTGTGTGTGTGTGTGTGTATATATATATATATATATATTCAATGCTTCTATAAAACATGGTTCAATGAACCATGTTTTTATAAAAGCATTGTTTATAGTATCCAAAATGTGAAAACAAGGCAAATATCCATGAATTACTGAGTGGGTAAACGAAAAATTAGCACATAACAAATGGAATATTATTAAATAATTCAAAGTAATTATTGCTTCATAACACTAACATGTCATGAATAAATTTGAAAAATTTGTTTGTTGAAACAAGTTAAAAAATTTCTACATATAATTCTATTTATATTTTGGAATATCCAAAATAGACAAATCTATAAATAGATAAAGTAGATTAGTTGTTTTGGTAGATGGTTCTAGGATCACTGCTAATGGATATTGAGATTTATTGCAGTTCTCTGAATTTTGTTTGGTGAGTATAACACAACCTGTGAATATAATAATACACATTAAATGCTACATTTAAAGTTAAGAAATTTTACGTAATGTTAATTGCATCACAATTAAGGTTAAAAACACTGAAACTCAAAAGTCAGACTGCCTGGTCTAAATACTAAACATACATCTATAGAAATCTTTAGTATTATTTCTAAAACTCAAATAATATGGTTTATCAAATTTCCCATATAACATATAAAATAGACAATTACATAATAGAAATATTACTAATTATTAGTTATCTTACCTATTCATCAATAAAGTCTGTGTTCTGTATCTGAAAGTTTCTATAAAAGATTTAAGATTTCTGATGAATGCACTACACCTTCTCAGTGAGTGAAGATTGTATCACATGAATAGGACAAAACTGAAGAGGTTATAATCCATACTTACAAATTCTCTGTGCTATATATAAATTCCTAAATATTTATTATTTGAAGTGAAGAAAAAATCAAAGCCTAAAGGGGTCAGTGTGGCTTACTCTCTATACACAAACAGTAGAATCATGCCACGGAGTGCCACTTGGGAAAAAAGCTGGGATATAAGGCCAGGCCATATTCTTGAATTTACATTATTTCATACAAGATCCAAAAGTCACTTGATCAAGATCAGATTTCAGAGCTATACATTCTATGGCTGCCATAATTATTGACTCATTGATGAATGCCAAAGAATAGTTGGTTATTGAACTGAGTGAGTTAATTCTGATTTGACATGAAACATTCCCAATTTGAAATGTGATATAAGGAAAGGCTTTAAAAATGTTTGGCCAATGCACATATGGATACTATGTATACATTTCTTACAAGTAAATATATCTAAATTGATTTAGGTACATTACGTGCTCTAAGCTTTTATAAAGTAAGTCTAAGAATAACTGGAAGTGCCTTCAAATGGTACTTTAATTAGAGATGATTTTAATCAGTGATTTGCAATACTAGCTAAATAGTAAATATTTCCAGCTCATTAATGAGCAAATAATAATGAAAAGTAAATCAAATCAAAATTACTGCTTGCACATGGATATGGATATTATATTTTAAATTACAAAAATATTTGAAACTTATACTTAAGCTTTTCAAATTATTCTTACATAAGCCAGGATTGACAATTATGGATTTAAACAATTCTAATGACAAAAAGAGTATGCATCAAAATAAACTAAGTAAAATTGTTAAAATGGTTGTTATAATATCTTGTTATTAAGCACATTGTTTATATTTTAAGATTCTATTGTCATTAAAAGGAATATTTTAAATTAATCTATATATTATAATTTCCAAAGTGCCTGAATGAAAATTAGAAACATTCAGGACATCGTCATCATTTTCAAATTATTAATCAAATCAAAATGATCTAATTCTATAACAAATGGGATTATAGTGAGAGAAAGTACAGTAATAATAGAAGTTGTGAAGTGGTAAATATTACTGTGGCCCTCCACGTTCACCTCTATTAAACACGTGCTCATTTGGTAGCCTTGCCTTGTGCACATATGAAGAAGGATCCTGTTACTGTGAAGTGAAGACCTCCCGATGCAAATAGCTTTAGCATAAAGCAATTGCTTACTTAATTACCAAGTACCTGGCTAACTCAGGATTAAAGTTATAGCTCCAGTTTAATGTACTTTTCTTCTTTTAGACTTTGTGCTTGCTGTTTCATTCTAATAAGTTTTATTTAGTAATTGATGTGTTTATTCATCTATCTTCATAGTACTGAGGATTGAACTCACATTCCTCACACTGAGTGATATCTCTGGTCCTTTTTTATTTTTATTTTGATTTTGAGGCAGAGTCTTGCTAAGTTGCCCAAGCTGGTCTCCTTGAGCTCCTCTGCCCCAGCCCTGCAAGACTGCGGGAATTACAGAGTGCGCTACTTTTTATTGTGTTTGTCTTCATTATTGTTTTCGTACATCTGCCTCTCACCATTGTTCCCCTTCTTCCAACGCATGTAGCCACACATCTCCCTGAATGGGTCAAATAACTGTTTTCCAGTGTTAGCCCAAAGACAAAAGATTCCACTCCCTAAGTTCATGTAATGTTTCTGCTTTTAAATATAATATATGTAGTTTTATTTCAGATTTTTGATCATTTGTTTTTCTTTTAGGTCAATTAATATTGCCACAAACAGGAACACTGTAGATACATTGGCCTGTGCCCTAGATATGGCCCTCTGTGTTGGATCATACTTTTCTACCAGCATGAAAAAGAAGTTAAACATTATATGCAGAGTAAAAAATAAGGTCCCACGGTTCCCTTAACATGACTGAGAAAATAATACAAGCATGAAGGTAACCATCTCTCCATTTTAGCAGTAAGCTGTCTTGCAAAATCAATGAGCATTTTGCCCTTTTTTGAATTATGGTACTATAAACAATAAACTTCCAAAGGCTCATCAACACTGAGTGTAACACAATTTAAAACTTATTTTATACCACGAGGTACCAAAATGTTAAATTTACTTTCTATCATGACACACCAGAAAGTACTGAGGAGTTCGTTACATGATAACAATTCTCTGCCCTCTTAAATTAGGGGTTTTCAAATTTGCTTCCAGCAAGACTCCAGTTATTAAACAGGATGCTTATTTGAAATCATCTTGTAAGTAGGATTACTGCAAACCATACATATAATCTATTAGATGAATATGTTACAACATTTTTCCAGTCATGAGGTTTCTTTCAAGCTCTGAAACAATATACTTACCTGTAAATATATAAGAAAATTAATGTACAACAAATAGCAATAAAGCTTTATGGACTATTACACAGCATTTATAAAATGTTGAGAGTTAAGTTTCAATAAGTAATGGAAAATCCATCTCAAACTGGCCTAAAAAAATACTTTTACTGGTTCACATGATGAAAAAACCCCAAGGATCTTTACTGCTTCAACCAAGACTAAATCAAGTGACCCAGTAGTGTCATCATGGTCACTGTTCTGTCCTGTTCTATACCCCTGCTCTGTAGGCTTTACTCTAAGTTTATGAGACCCTTTTCCACCAATCAGCACTCATAATTCGAACTACTTCTCTACTAATTGAAAGCAGGGGTAGTAGCTACAAGCTCTCCTTTTTTGCAAAGAAAAGAAAAAAAGAAGAGAAAAAAGAAACGAATGAGTGGAATATTTAACTTCATCCTGTGGCTGTCAAAATTCCAACCATTTGATCAATGACTTTGCTTAGATAATAAGCCTATTCTTTAAGGCTAAAATGGTGCATATCTACTTCAGATCCAGAAACAGGTGCTTTTTCTAGAAGATAGTTGATTGCTAGTTTATATGTGGTGGAACAGATTTGCACCATGCTAGATAACCAAGTGTCATACAGGCCATCTTCTACATAGACCTTCCACTGAAACATGATCTTCACTGAGAAAACCCAGGGCAGGCAATGCTCCAAGGGGGATTTGCTTCTCAGCTTTCCTATTGTCCCTCAGCCATTCTCAATATGAGCAAAACAATTCAAACCTTAAAACACTAAGTGGAAAGAATCTTTTCTTCATTATAGGTTTTTGTGAGTGTGAGTATTTTAAAGGTTGATAAGGGTCATTTAATTAAATATAATTAGTAACGGAATATATATATAACTAAATATATACAATTGTCTTGGTTACTTTTTTCTCATTGCTGAGACAAAATACCCAATGCCCAAAATGAAAGCAGAAAAGGTTTACTTAGCTTACAGTCTGTGGAGGTTTCAGTCCATACTTGGCTGGTTCTGAGGCAGAGTGGCACATGGCAGAGGGCAAACTTTCATGGCAGCAGAGCACACCAAAACAACCAGCGAAAGGGAGGAATGGCAGCAAGTAGCCTCTTTCCTTCCCTTACATTGTAAACAGGCTACCCCTACCCAGGGGGCGTGTACCTCTCACACAATCTCCATGCCCTCCTCTTCCACAGGCTCAGGATGTGTACAAAGTAAGCACCCTGGCTTCCTCCTGAGTCACTCAGCCAAACCTCTAGATTCCCCAAGTTGACACAATGTATCAACCATAACAATATAAATGGAACTATCTGTAGGCACATTCTTTGAAAAGAGAGGAATATTAAGAACAGACCAGCTCATATTATACTTTCACTATTTAGCCACAAAAAGAGGAGTAGTAAGAGGAGTAGTATAAGGATGATTTTGACCAAATTCAAGATGTTTTAATTTTCATAGAACTTTTGCCTGGATAATTATTGAGGCCTTCTAATCTTCAATTAACCTTTCTAGAAATTTACTTAATAGATAAAAGAATGTCAGTTTCTGTGACTTAGGTATTGTCTTGGTTACTTTTTTCTCGTCGCTGAGACAAAATACCCAGCGCCCAAAATGAAGAAAGGGAAGGTTTATTTAGCTTACAGTTGTGGAGGTTTCAGTCCATACTTGGCTGCTTCAGAGGCAGAGTGGCACATAGTGGAGGGCAAACTTCACGGCAGCAGAGCACAGCAAAAACAACCAGAGCAAATGGAAGGAATGGCTGCAAGCAGCCTCTTCTCTTCTCTTAAATTGTAAACAGCCTACCTCCACCCAGGGGGCGTGTAGCTCTCACACAGTCTCCATGCCCTCCTCTTCCACAGGCTCAGGATGTTTACAAAGGAAGCACCCCAGCTTCCTCCTGAGTCACTCAGCTAAACGTCTAGATTCCCCAAGTTGACACAATGTATCAACCATAACAGGTATGAAGCATGAAACAAGAAGTAGTTGTTTAAAGAAATATTTGTTTATTTAAAATACTATTTTTAATAGATTTTCATACTCATTCCCATTTTAGATAGTCTGTCATTGTTCATGATATTTGAAATCCAAAGTATATAATTGCTAATGTTTGCATTATAAAAAATTTTCAACTCACTGTAAGGTGTTGTCTTATTTTTTATCGTGTCCAAAATAAATTATAAGAAAGGTTTATGCCTGTACTGTTTGATTAGTATTTCATGCCTGTATCTTGTAATATGAGCAACTATTTTGAAGATAATAATACGCAAAGTACTAACCACTGTTACTCTCCTACAATTTTGTTTTGAGATTTTATTCCATTTTCTTTCTTTTCTGTAAAATAAGAAAGTACAAAGATTTTAATATTACTCTCAGTAAAGCTTTAGCTTTATTCCCAGGATTTTATCTTTATCAATTAATTTTCCTCCTTTATGACATCTACAAATATTTGCTGTTTAATTTTAATTGAAAAGATTTAAATTAGTATTTCCCAGGCATGATTTTCACTCCTTTGAAGAAAAGATACAGTATATTGTTTGCTACTATGAAATCTTCAGCCAAATAAATAAAAGCTACAATAAAATAAGGTAAAAAGCAGCAGCTTTTCACATTTAAATATACTCCATCCCACACGATGAAATGGCATTTCATTTTTCAAAGAGTCCCAGAACAGCAGGCGCATAGAACTCCATCAAAGCTCATGAATCAATAGACTAAATAAGTTACACTGTGGTAGTTTATACATCAAAAACACTTGTCTATTTCTGCAAGCAATATCATCAAAATCAATATATCCCAATCTACAGCTATTCCCCAAACTACTCTTCCATATTACATATTCAAACAGTTGTAAACAGATTAATAAGTTGCTCTGGACTTTTGTTTTCTCTCCTCCTGAATTTTAATTTATTCAGATCCCTGAAAAATCCATGTAGGCTTATTATTTTGGCTTTTTTCCCTTTTTGGGCATGAAGATGAATATGTTGCATAAGAATTTCAAGCTCACACTTCACTACCCACTTGTAGTTTCGATGTTAAACTCAAAGACAGTTCTGTTAAACATTTAGTATGTAATTTCCTCCTGTCATAGCAACACAAAGCAACAGAATTTTCTTATCCAGACGGTAGTGAGAAGTCCTATAACATCAGTGAAGCACAAAATGTACAGATGCCATTAGACGGCATCCAGTCTATGCAAGCTAATAAAGTAGTGATTAGATAAGTTACATCTGCACACACCGGAGTCTGCAAGACAGTTAATTACAAAACCTCTTACTTGCATGTTTTATTAAGGAAATTATTCCCACTGGATTTCTTCTTTTTATCATTTTCTCTTTGTAGTGTTTTGTGTCCTTGTATTAAATGGTATTATTGAAGTTTGGAATATTATATCTGGGGAGCAGTCTTCAGCTCACGTTATAGCTTAACTCTATTTCATCTCTCGTAACTGCTGAAACTAAATAAACTGATTTCAATTGAAATAACCCTAAAAAAAGATGGTAGATAACATGTGATTGCATACAAAAGTGCATAAAAGGTACAAACTTTGGAATTTGGGTTTCATATAGCTCTTAACCTGGTTATGGTATGTGATTCATATTAGCTATAGGGTGTTCAACTCTTGCCCCTTAAGGTAATTTCCAAAGTTACACATGAAATACATTAAGTATTAGTCATAATATTTAATAAAATATTTTTCTACAGTGTCACTCTCCACCACTTGTATTGAAAGAGTTGTAATTCTTTTGTAACAAACGTCAACTGCTCCAGAATCCCCCAAAATTTGTCAGACCTGGTCACCCAATGTCTTAGCAAAAGAGACTGTCATTCCTGAGTTTAGAAATGCAGCGCAGTCACAAGGTCTCCGGAGAAAAGTGAAAAAGTAAGTAGCAGTTTGCTTATGACTCCACAGTTTCTTTGTGGTGGTTTGATCTGGAAAGAAATTCCTGGGTTGTTAATGAATGATCACATCTGTAAATCTCTATCACCTTCTCCATCTCTGTCTCTGTCTCTGCCTCTGTCTCTGCCTCTGTCTCTGTCCCTATCATCTCCATCACCTCTATCTCCTCTACCTCTAACTTTTCATCATCTGTCTCTCTTTCTCTATGCATATCTAGATTGATATATGAATTCCACGCCTCTGTTTTATGTAATTAATATAATTTAAAGGCAGCTATAAGCTGTTGGAGTTCAATTTCCTGTTTCTTACTAGCTCCTAATGACTTCTTTCCAACCTCCTATACGGATCCCCACATCAAAAAGGTAACAATGGGGTGCGAGAAGTCTTTCTCATACTTTAAATTACTTTAAGTTCTTATATTTCACGCCTCTGACTCAACTTGGAGAAAGTACTACATGTTCATGAGCTCAATTGGTTACATTGACCCCACCCAGTCATACTAGGGTATTATCCTTATTTCAGAGTTGGCCCACTTAATTACATCTGCACTCTACTATAGGCACAAGTTTTGGAGATTAGCTGGTGTAAGTTTTCAGAGGACTTTTTCCAGCGTGCATTAGTAACCGTGTTTCAAAGCGACCTTTAATCCCCTGCAGTCATAATTACAATTATCTATTATTTTTAACATCGTTCACATTTAATCTGTCTTTTCTAAACCCAGCTTATTTCCTTGACTTGTAGCTCTTTTTGCTAGGCATAGAGGTGAATACATTATTTACTAATAGTTGATAAGAATAAATGAGGTATTGTTATGGTTGATACATTGTGTCAACTTGGGGAGTCTATATGTTTGACTGAGTTACTCAGCAGGAAGCCGGGATACTTACTTTGTACACATCTGAGCCTGTGCAAGAGGAGGGCATGGAGACTGTGTGACAGCTACATGCCCCCTGGGTGGGGTTAGCCTGTTTACAATGTAAGGGAGGAAAGAGCCTTCCTCTTCTCTGCCATTCCTCCCTTTTGCTGTTGTTGATTTGCTGTGTTCTGTCACTATGACTGCTTGCCTTCTGCTGTGTGCGGCTCTGCCTTGGAACCAGCCCAGTATGGACTGAAACTACCACAAACTAAGCTAAATAAACCTTTTCTTCCTTAATTTTGGGCGTTGGGTATTTTGTCTCAGCAGAATTTTTTTTCTCCTTTTCTTCATCTTTTATGGTAAACCATTCTTTCTACTTTTATGGTTCTTTTTTTTTTTTTTGGGTGGGAGTGTTCAGTCAGGATTTTGCTAGGTAGTTCGACCTTAAACTCACTGTGTAGCCCAGGCTGGCCTCAAATTTTGTGGCAATCTTCCTGACTCATCCTCCTGAGTAATGTGTTCAGGATTATACCACCACATCTAGCAACTTTTTTAGTTTGGGAGTACTAAAGTCTTGTTTAATTGAAAAATCTACAAGTACTGGGTATTTCTGCCCACTACTGAGAGTCATACAGACAACGGTGTGTGCAGTGGCAAGTCATGCATTTTAATATCCAGGCCACTAAACATCAGTGCACTTCATTGCTGTAAAAGGTGGTTTGCGAGTTGTTTGGCTGATGTATAGCTTGCTTCATTTCTTGAAGTATATTCCACCTTCTCAAATGTAGGGAAAAATGTCATAATTTTCAGCTGGACATGTGCTGCAAGCTGACCAGTAACTTTTTCGGCAGCCATTACTTCCCTTCTCCTCTAGGAAAGTGCATATTTATGTATATCAGTCAGCCTAAAGCAGTTGCTAATTCCTCCCGCTACCCCTGGCCTCTAAATCTGTAGGTTATCTTGTACTCTAGGTTATTCATTTACTTACACAGTAGGTACCATCCAACATTCACTATGTGCCGGATCTCGGACTGACCATCAGTGAGCCACTCCATGCCTTTCTGAGTTCTTTTGTGTTGCAAGTTCCTGATGACCTTCAGCTAACCCACCCACATTCTTACTCAGCCCTTGTTCCCTGGTTAGGTAATGGATGTCACTGCAAGATGGTAGAGAAAGAGGAAAGTGATATTATAATGATTTTCAGCTGCTTCCTCCCACTTCATTACCATTTTTAGCCACACTTGTCTCTCGTTACAGATTCATGTGGCAGCCCTGCTGCTCTTCTTCGGGATGAGCTAGCAATCACTCAGTGGCCCTGTTCTGTGTCATAGGGGAGAGTTTTCTTCATCCCTCCTCAGTGTTCCCTTCAAATATAAGCCTGAGACGTTGCCAGAGTGAACAGTAGCGAGGCTTCTGCCTCTTGTTAGGCCTATAAAGGCTTGTAGGGCATGGGAGACACAGATTTTGTTGGGAAACAAGTAGTATGCAACCTGGTTCTCCTTTTCTCAGTGTAGTAATACCGGCACAGGTTAACAAAATTTTGCCGATTCAGTAGAAATCCAGGTGGGATGCGGGTGGCAGTTGCCTCTCTCTCTCTCTCTCTCTCTCTCTCTCTCTCTCTCTCTCTCTCTTTCCTCTCTTGTCTTATGGTCAGAGGAATTACTTATCGATCCCCCCATACACTAAAAAGTGAGAAAATGAGGGTAATTCCTTTTCAAATTTCAATACTCACGTGGCAGTTCTTCCCTGCGTGTCTTCTGCCTTCCTCTACACTAAGGTGGGCGGGTAGGGCTTGAAGAGTTGGGATGGGATATGTGATAACTCTTTAATAATCCCAGTCATCTTCCTCTCATCAAATTCTGCATCTACTACCATGATATTTTAATTAATTCAAAATATGAGCTATTCAATTATGGTATTCTTTCCCCAGAATACATTAATCAATTCTTGGAACAATAGTATAGATAACTTATCAATCCAATATATCTTTGTACAAATCACTTGTACATGAAGTCCCATAATAGGTCTGGTAGCTTCCATGGTGTCTTGTAGTTGGGGGATGATTTTCATCATTTAAAAATTTCCATATTACTTCTAAAATTTTGTGGACTGAAACTATGATTTGACATTTTAATTGTTGAATGTTGAACATCTAGTGTATTTCTCAGTGAATAGTGAGTAATATTTTGTTATCTTATGGCATGACAGTTAACAAAAATGAATTATTTTATGGAAAATATTCTTCATGAGTATCTTCCTGGACTAGCTTTCAGCAGGCAAAAGTATCATAAGGCTGATATCACATATCCATAAAAATAAATCTTTATTGTAATAATTTAAGTATAGAGAGGTAAAATGTCATATCTTTTAAGGAGAAAAAACAAGTCAATTGTGTCAACTATCTGCCTATATTTCTCCTTTACCCACAATTTTATTCACATAGATTTTATAGACTATTCTCTTGTTTTGGATGAATTTGGTTTTTATGAATGTTGATTTTCTTATGTAATATCATAGACATATGTTCAATTTTAGTTTTTCCTACAAGAAGATAGGAATTTATCTTAATTTAAATAAAAAGACTTAGGCTGAGGCCAGGAATATAGCTCAGCAACACAAGTGTTGGTCCTGAGTTCATTTCCTGGTACCAAAACCAAAACCAAACAAAAAGATAAATAGACTTGCTATTAAACAAAGTCTTGGCAAGAGTCAAAATCTTTTCCATAAGTTGTCCCTGCTGCACTTTGTAGTTCTGTCATCGGATCCTTTACCGCTCAGCTCATTACATCACAAGAAACTTCTCTCTAATTGCCTGTTTCCTCTCATACTCAGTCTAGTCCTGGAGATTAAAATTACTTTTTATTCAAACATTTTATCTTACTAAGGGAGACAGGTATAATAAATCATGCATTCTACTAAGTTATAATAATTATTGTAAAATTACCTAGACTTCATATTTTATGATAAAGATCCCCATCTCAGTGGTAAACATGTCAAATATTTTGTTTTCCTTTTCAAATCGTAGAAACTAAATGGTGTACTCCTAATGTCATTTTCATAGGAGGCTGATATTTTCTTCATTATTCCAGTCTGCATGTAGACTTAATCATGAACAAAAACATCTTAAATTATTTTCTAAAATAATGATTTAGAAATTCAGACCAGACACTGGAGAAAGAGGAAACAATTATGGATAAATCTTACTTTGATCAAATAGTCCTCATTTAACTCTCAAAGACATTCTTAAGGAAAGTGCAATGACTTCTTTTTCACCGATAGAGAAATTGGAGAATACAATGATTGCATGTCTCTTTTGAGATCATATTCTGCTGAACAGTGTGACCAAACTTTCATTCACCTTATATTAAATTCTAAAGCCCACCTACAAAATGTTGAGGATTTGAAATAATTTGTTACAGTGTTCATATGTTTTTCATTCACATGTAACATGCAGCAGAATAGAAGAACTAAAGATACACAGAAAGAAGATAAGAGGACTATTCTGTCACAAAGAAAATAAAATTGAGCCATTAATAGGAAAATGGATGTACTTGAAGACCACAATGTTAAGTGAAATCAATCAGATATACAAGCTCAAATATCACATGGTTTCTCTTGTACAATAAACTCAAAGTGTAAGTAATTTAAAGATAAAATAAAAGATAAATGATAGGAAATTGAGTAAGATCATTTGCAAATGAGAAGGGTATCAAGAGATGGGGCAGAGAGCAGGACAAGTGAAAGAGAAGAATTAAGACGTCTTATGTACACATACCAACTCACTCTCCATGGCAACCGTAATTGTTATGTATTGCAAACATGTACTGATACAAATAAAAAATAGAATAAATGACCAAAGAAGATAACAAAATAAAAATTGTATTTTTAAGGAAACTGTAACTCATAAGACATAGGCAAATGTACCCAAGGAGATGCACATCAGAATTCCCTTAATTAATTTTTACTTCTTCCTTCCAGACCAAGCACAACCAAAATTCCTTAGGGTACTGTAAATCAATACATTATCTCCAATGAGAAAATAAGGAGTCTGGGAAACTTCATTTAAGAGAAATGAACAATGTCATGGTTTGTGTCTTCATGTCCCCCCAAAACGTCATACAGTCATGGGCTGGGCTTCTAGAGTTCATGATTGATCCAAGATCCAATGCAAGGATTATGGGTGTGAGTGCTACACCCACACAACCTGAGGTGGGAAGCCTTCATACAATATAAAGGAAGGAAAGAGACATGCTTGCTGCTTCTCCCTTTTGTTCTTGTTGATTTTACTGTTTTCTGCCGCCATAAACAGCTATCCTCCACCATGTGCCACTGTACCTTGGAGCCAGCCAGGTATCAACTGAAGCCTTCATGAACTGTGAATTAAATAAAGCTTTCCTTCCTTAAATTTAGACATTGAATATTTTGTCCCAGCAATACGAGACAAGTAACCAAGACAGACAGGATGACAGAATTTCAAGAATGCTTAAATTATCCTTATGAAGTGGATTCCAACCCTTCTGTATAGGGACCACTGTGGCTTTGGGAGCTAAGCATTCTCTCCCATGGGTTTCCTCTTCCTTAGGAGAAACACAAATGCTTCCAGCTTTAGAAGATAACATGCCTCTCTCAAACACCCACACAGTATTTCTTTCAATATATACTTTTTCATTTCTGCCTAATAAATGTATTCATGCTTCTCACAGAAGATTCCTGAAAATCATATTTCCATGGAGAAAGTCCACAACTCTGTGCCCTGCCCCACAGCCTGAACAAACTTACATTTCCCCTCTCCACTTCTGAGAGACACTTTGAACCCTGTCCAATAACAATCATCTGGGTAATGTTAACATTCCTACCTTCATTTTGTTTGAAAAATTCCCATTTTACCTTATTAGTCTATTGCTATCTATCATCTATCTATCTATCTATCTATCTATCTATCTATCTATCTATATCTAGGGACAGGAACTCACTATGTAGCTCCCACTGGCCTTGAATTCACTGTGCAGCCTATGCTGTCCTTAAATTTGAAGCAAACCTTCTGCATCAGTCTCCCAAATGCTGGGATTAACAGGCTTGGGCCACCACACCTCAATAATCTCTTGCATCTAATACCTTTACTTAATTTATCATTATTTCCTCAATCAAGGGAGGAAAATTGGCTTCCTAATGAGAAATTATTTGAAATTTGTGTACCATAAACATCTTATATTGATAGTATTGGAATTTTGACATCCTTTTATTGAAATTGGTGATAAGATTTCAAGCCAAGCTTTTAAAATCAAAGGCATTAAAATTAGTGCCGCAGTTAAAACAGGTAGATATAAGAGACTTCCGGGAAGATGGCGACCAGGTGAGCGGCAGAGGGAAACTCTCCCAGAGACCAATCATTTGCGCAAGGGTGCCCGGTCTGTAGATGCAAAATTCCAACTGGTCGTGTTGCTCTCCGCGGCCTGAGTATTAAAGGGCCGGCTGGATAAGCCACGTGGGGAGAAGTGGGTGGATCCTGAGAGCTGGGCGCCCCAGGGATCTGCGCTGCGCTTGGGGCACAGCTCAGCTCAATCAGCGTACAGCCGAGAGAGTGATTGCGGCGGGACGAACCCTTCAAGCTCCTGAACCTGATCAGCTCAGAGGCAGCTATAACCAGGATTTGTTTGAGGTGGCGGAGCAGAGTAAACTCAGAGAACATGCTACTGGGGCAGATTGCGCCAATCTGGGCAGTGGTCTGGGATCCCGCTCAGAGCCCTGCCCCCGCAGCCGGCGCCGCGTGAACTGTGGCAGCTGCGGTCGGCAGGATTTCTGAGTCGGGAAGAAGCTTGATCCAGGGAGATACATCTGAATGGCATTCCTGTCTGCACGATCCCAGGGTGAGTTGATTGGGTGCCCTGACCGGTTTTTCCTGAGTCGGGAAGGAGCTCAGCCCAGTGAGGAAAATCCAAGCAGGTTACTGACTGCAGGATCCCCCGGGTTGGAAGAGCTAGGTAGGCGCCCCGATGGGATTGTGAGGGGGGAAGGAGCTCCACCCAGGGAGGAAAACCTGAGTGGCCTGCCTGCAAGGTCCCTGGGGTGACTAGCTGTTTATGTGCCCCAGCCAGGTCTCAGGGTAGGGAGTAGAAGAGGAAATCTCAGCAGACAGCTTAAGGGACATTCTCCCAAAGAGAAGTAACCATTGGAGCAGCCTCTGCAGCAGACCTTTGCCTGCTGAACTGCCTGGGGAATTTATAGCTCCACATTTTGAATCTGATACCCACAAATGGGAAAACAGAGGAACAAAATGCAGTCTCAAAACTCAACCCCACCCAGAACAAGTTCTGAATGCAAGGATACAGGGGAACCAGGAAGCCACATACTTGCAAGTTATGAAACGATTGCATCTGAAATGAAACAACTCCAACAGGCCATAAAAGAGCTCAAAGCAGAAATAAGCCACATACCTGCAATGATCTCTCAGGCAAAAAACGAGCTGAAAACAATGATGGAAGAAATATTCCGTACACATAGAGAAGAAATAGACAAAAGACTAGAAGAAAATAGGAAACAAATGGAAACGTTACAAGAGCAATTTAGGAATGAATTACCAAGAATGAAACAGGTCCAAAGAGAATGCCAGGATTTGAAAACTTAAGCTGAAAGCATGCAAAACTGTTTAAATGAAACCGAAGATAGAATTTCAGAACTTGAAGACAGCATGGCAGCTTATGAGCGTGAAAGGAAGAATCTCATGATATCATCAAAGACACAAGAAAAGTCAATCCAACAGCTGCAAGATGAGGCAAAACGTAACAATATTCGAGTTAGAGGAGTGTGTGAAACAGCAGGAGATCTCACAAACGATATAAAAAGAGTATTTGCTGAAATAATAGCAGAAAATTTCCCAAACAAGGTAAAAGATACTGAAGTTCAGTTAATCGAGGCATATAGAACCCCAATGATCCATAACCCAAAGAAAAACACACACAGGCATATAATAGTCAAGATCCCAGATATCCAGCAAAAGAACACAATATTAAAAGCTGCTAGAGAAATGAAACAGATCACCTATAA
>PVLD010023329.1:0-21853 GCA_004027595.1 Dinomys branickii | reverse complement strand
ATACCCAGTGGGGCTCTGATGCCTAGGAATGGCTAGCATTGTAGGTCTGTCTCCCTGGGACATTCTTGGATCCAAAATAAAAGGTATTCCCAGCACCCTTGGAGAGAGTTAAATACGGACTGGATTTCAGAATACTATTACCAGAAATTTTGATGGCATGGAATTGCTAGTATTATGATAATTGTAGGCAAGTGTCTTTGGGAATAAATGCTGAAGTGGTTCAGGGATGGCCTGTCACCTTCACAATTCAACAAGAAATGAACCTGAAGGCATGGTGGCACACACCTGTAATCCCAGCACTCTGGAAGTCTGAGGCAGGAAGATGGCAAGTTCAAGCCCAGCCTGGGCAATTTAGTGATGTAGCAAGACCCTGTCTCCAAATACAAAGGGGCTGAGGATATAGCTCAGTGCAAAGCTTCTGGTCTCAATCCTTAGGAGCACAAAGAAAAATAAAGAAATGGTCCAGAAGAACAAACATTTATATACAAACACACATGCTGCAATGTGTTTACTGTCTACAGTTGGGGAATCCAGGGCAAGGGTCACAGTTGCTCATTGTTCTGTTCTTCTGTCTTTACTGTGGATTTGAAGATTTTCAAAGTAAAAAGTGCATCGAGGGAGGACAAGAGCTCGTGGCTATTGTGTGTCTGGGACACTGTCCCCTGCATCTCCCAGGGGACCTGCCCAAAGACTTCCAGGCATCTGTTGTCTGCGCAGTTTGTGGATAAGGAGGAAGCAGCTGAGGAGCAGTGCTTGGTGGTGGCAGCATGGGGACAAAGGGCCAGCCCCGCTCCTGGGCAGAGGGCAGGAAATGTCTGTGGAGCATGTGCACCACCAGGAAACTCATAGTCTCCTCTGGCTGTGAAGTGTGTTGTGCTGCAGTCAGCCTGGCCAGCAAGTGAGAGCAGGGGCCCCGAAGCCACTTCGGGTTGTAGGAGCTGAGTTCTTGAGCCCTGGGCCACCCCAGAGGAGCCTCCAGGACTCTCAGGGCCAGCTCTGCTTGGCTCTGGTTGGCAGTGTGGTGGCTCCCCGGGCCTCCCCAGTATGGAGAGCAGAGGCAGCCAGTGTAGATGTGAGATCCATCAGTAAGCAGTGGCCCTGCTGTTGGGGTGGAGGCAGAGCTCTGAAAGGTCTGAGAGCAGGTAGGCGAGGAGAGGAAAGTAATCTGACTGAGCCCATCTGATCTAGCGTGTCTGCTGGCTGCCCACACTGCTGCACGAGAGTTTCAGGGCCACCCCAGCACAGTGCCCACATCCCCCTGGGGCTCACATACCACTTTGTCCTCCAGGAAGAAAAGCAAGCTTGTAGGGCTACAGAGGTAGAGTACTTGCCTAGTGCGCAGGAAGCTCTGGATTTGATCTCAAGCACAAAGAAAACATGAGGGGGGCTTGTATTTTTGAGTGCATATAACCAGGGAAACTTGGGCAGTGTTGTGAAAAACTAAATGCATGGTTATTGGGGGAAAATAGAGGGTATAAAAGATCATCAGAGAAAAAGCCAAATGGCCCAAAACGCCTCTGTCCAGAGATTGTGCAGTGACTCTTTATTGGGGGCCTACTCTGTGCCAGAGTATGTGCTGGGAATGGCAGACCAGCAGGCGGCCTGGACCCCATTCACAGGCCCATGAGGGTCCCCTGGAGGTCTGAAGATCGGGTATGGCCATTTCTATTACTTCTGATAACACAACCTGAGTGTGAGATGGGTTAAGGAGGACCTCCTGCTTCCTGCCCCACTTGCCTGTGTGTGCAGGACAAGACAAGAGGCACTTCGCAGGCAGTGCCAGGACAGCTGGCGGAGGTGGAGACGCCTTGGCATGAGCTCCGCGGCTCTTGCAGTGTTGTCCCTTGCTTGGCTCCTCCCCCTCAGCCCAGAGCTGCACAGACCCCTTTTCCCTCTGCAGTGAGGGCTCTGTCTACCGCAGGGCAGGCAGTGGGGGTGGGCAGCGCCTCCTTATCTCCCTGGAGCTCCAGGAGACGGCCCAGAACTGGGGCAGAGGCCTCGCAGTGCAAGCAGGTGTGCGAGTGCTTTGTTTGCTGTTCCCCTTGAGGGCCAGGCAGGACACCCGCAGCCTTTCTGACATACTCCCGGCAGCTGCTCTGAACCTGTGACCCTGGGCTTGTGGCTGCAGGTGACCAGACTTCAAGCAGGCCCTGGAGGGGCTCAGCAGCTGGTGTGGGCATTGTAGAGGCTTCCGAGAGGCGGTGACCTGGACAGGAAGGACAAGGCAAGGAGGGCACCAAGCTCTCAACAAATGACAGCAGCAGAACCAGGGCAGATGCCGGTGGCGTCCAGCATGTGAAGCCCTCATACAAGGGGGCTGTTACTGCCCTGACTGCCAGGGGCCTCAGCCCTCAGAGCAAGAGAAGCCCTGGTCCCTGGTGAGCTGCCCACGCTGATGACCACTCTGGGTCAATAGGTAGACGCCTCTACCCTTTGGCCCTTGGGTGGGACACTGCCGGGCCATTTCCCAGGGCCTTCCACCTGAGCCCCAGCTGTCCGCAGTGCTGACTTGCCAGTGTGCACTTTGAAGCACTCTGCCCTGTCCAGGTTCCTTTCCCAGCCTGCCAGTCCTGCCTGGCGCACCTTCCAAGCAGACTGTTTCCAAAGCAACCCAAAAGCAGACCCCGCATAGAGTCTGAAATCCATACTGAGGACAGCGGGGAGCCGCCCAAGGGCTTTTCCACATCTGGAGGAGCAAGGTCAGATTGTCCAGGTCATGCTGACTCTGGGGAGAGTCTGGCAGGGGCTGTGGAGAGCATCCTCACGGGGTACCCAGCTCAACCTGCCTGCCAGTCTGTACTCCAGGTGCCGCTCTAAGCAATTTTCATGCATTTCCTCAGTGAGCCTTACAAGTCCTGGAAGTATGGGCTTCATTTTACAGATGAGGAAGCTGAGGCACAGAGAGGTTGAGATACTTGGATATAATCACCCAGCTAGAAGTGATGTTTAGGGACACAAACCCAGGATGACAGATCCTGGATGTGTGTCTTTATTCCTTAGCAGTCTGACCTTCTGTTTCTTTCTGTCCTCTATGCAGACACATCCAGGTGCTAGAAGGTGGGCCTTTAGCATCCTGGCTACAGGTAAGAACTCCAATGACTTCTGCTGTCCCTCCCCTGTAGGTAAGTTTGAGGATAGAGAAGACCATGTGCCCAAGTTGGAGCAGATAAACAGCACGAGGGTCCTGAGCAGCCAGAACTTCTCCCTCACCAAGAAGGAGCTGCTGAGCACGGAGCTGCTGCTCCTGGAGGCCTTCAGCTGGAACCTCTGCTTGCCCACGCCCGCCCACTTCCTGGACTACTACCTCTTGGCGGCCATCAGCCAGAAGGATCACCACTGCCACACCTGGCCCAGCGCCTGCCCCCGCAAGACCAAAGAGTGCCTCACAGAGTACGCCCACTACTTCCTCGAGGTCACCCTGCAAGGTGAGGGCAGCCGACATGACGAGGGTCCACGACAGGGCCACAGAGGCTGGGTCAGGTGGCCCTGAGGGGCACGTCCATCCAGAAAGGGGCTTGCTTAGTGACAGGCCTGAGCACCCACATCCCACCCACCACGCAGGGGACGCACCGAGCAGGACGAGGGCTCCCCAGTGTGACACTAGTGATGCCTAAAAGAAAGAGCAGCTTTTGCAGGGGCAGCCGGCAAGCCAGCACCCATGGATGCGCAGTCTGCCTAGCGGTAGCCCAGATGGCTGCCGATGGTTTAAATAGTGCGGACTTGCAGGTAGGCCGTTCCCAGGCTTGTCCTCACACAGATCGAAAAGGGGGCAGGAGCTTGGCTAACACATGCTTCGTGTGTGGAAGGTATCCTATTAGGGGACTCTCATTTTAAACCTACTCTTACCAGTATCTGAAGTCCAGGCTTTAGATACACTCAGGAGGCTGAGGCAGGAGGATCATGAGTTCAAAGCCAGCTGAGTTATATAATGGGTTCAAGGCCAGCCTAGACCACAGAGCAAGACTTTGTCTCAAAAAAACCCCAAGAACCGAGGTGTTAGATAAGGTGCTACTGATACAGCCAATCAGTAATGCTCCACAAACCAAATGACCTTGCGTGAAAAGACCCATAATCGGGATCCCAAGCATTAATTATAGGACACTTACTGTATGCGTCTTACTCTAGAGCTTTCTCTACTCCTTGAAACCTCACAGTAGGACCAGGGATATGGTCAGTGGCACAAGCACCAGCCTGGCAAGGGCAAGGTCCTGAGTTCAGTTCCCAGTACCAAAAAAAAAAAGGATAAACCTCACAGTGACCCCACTCAAAAAGCATTTCAGTTATCCCATATTACACACGAGGGAACTGATATTCAAGAGATGAAGTAACTTACCCCATGTCACTGCTAGAATTTGACCCTGAGAATCTGGCTCCTTGACTGTACTGTAAGCGTAATATCATCTAACTAATTGATCCTTTAAAAGGTAAAACTTGAAGCAACTGAAAAATCATGAGCCACTTAGGGTGACATAGGAATGTGCTAAAAACCAGGTGTCATTCCTGAAAACTCCAGCAATCTCGCTGCTTGCTTTTGCACAAAAAGAGTATGCCTTTTGCCCTGTGCCGTCTCTTATTAGGATGTACGATTTCTCAATAAACCTAGGTAAAGTGCCCCATTCCATGAAGGTCAAACTGTTACAGCTGCTCATTCCTGCAACAGACTGTTACTGAGCACGCACTGCGGGCCAGACATCTTCACTTTTAGAAGCCTCTAGACAGACTTCAGAGTGAACCCTTTGGAGTGGTGTCATTCACCTGTAACAACCCAAAAGGGACAGGGGTTCTAGGGTTCTGTTTGTGGCCCCTCAGCCAGCTCTTTGCAGGGGACAGTATTTTGAAATATCGCCCCTGACAGCCCCCTGGCAGAAATCAGAGAACCAGTGCTGAAGATTAAGTAGTAAAGCCTCCCATTTTCTGATTTTTTGTCCCATTCAGAAGAGTACCAGTAGAACCTTCTGTAACCTTCTTATTAGTTGAACATGCCTGAGGGTCAGTGCAAGATGCTCCACTGTGGAGAGTTCAGGGACGCTTTACCCTAGTGAGTCCTTCTGGGGTTCCCTTGCAGATCACGTATTCTACAAATTCCAGCCCTCTGTGGTTGCTGCCGCCTGCGTTGGGGCCTCCAGGATCTGTCTGCAGCTTTCTCCCTGCTGGACCAGAGAGCTGCAGAGGATCTCGAACTATTCCCTGGAACATCTCAGTGCCTGCATCGAAACCCTGCTGGTGTAAGTCCCTCTCCTGATCTGTACTTGTGAAACACGGAGGTTTTGCTGCCCTTGAAGGCTTCATCGGGTCAGGGGGCATCTCCTACGTTTGGGGCAGGTGGTGGCTCCCCCAGCACCAGGGATTGGGGCATTAGCCCTTCCTGTTTGCAGTAACTTTGGCTCTGCATTTGTAAGATTGGGGATGAGGGAAAAGGGATTGTGTGCACCTCCTTCCGACATCTGAGTGCTTTGACTTAAGTCCTGATGTGATCCTGTGGGTGATCACAGAGAGAGTCCTATAAGCTGCTTTTTCAGATGCAGCTGCACAGCTGACCTCTAAGTCAGCTAGAACTAGAGTGGCTTTACCAAAGAGGCTGCAGCCTTCCTCCAGGGGTCCCTGAGAGTCTTGCGAAGGAAACTCCTGGGGTATCAAAGATACTTAAAGGCATCTTTGGTCAAACACGGAAGCCGATCTGGGAGGCCAGAGAGGTTCATAGCAGCCTTGGGAGAAGGGCTTACAGGATGGGACAGGTCCTACATGGACCTCTTCCATCCCACAAGGAGCGGCCTGTCCTGGACACCAGGCTGACTGCCTGATGGACCCGGAGGGTGAAAGCAGAAGGCTGTAGGCTCTGGAGAGCCATCTCCTAACTTCCCCTTGTGCATGTGGGAAGCTGTGCTGGCAGCCGCCTCAGCCTCACCCTCTGGAATGTCAGCCCTGCGTATCCTTTTTCAGAAGGCCCTTCGGGCGGAGAGCACTTCCTGTTTGAGAGTGGAAGGGTCACCCAGCATTCAGCCATCTGCCCGGCCTCACTGCAGTGACAGCTGTCGCTCTGGGCTGCTTCCTTCTCTGTCTCTCACAGCCTCCATCTGCTTCCTTCTTACAAAGGCTTGCCTTGTTTAGTTTCCCCAAAGTTTTATGGGAGGCTTTCTTTTCTTCCTTCTTGTGGTAGCAGAGATTGAATCCAGAGCCTCACACAAGCTAGACAGATGCTCTACTCCTGAGCCACATCTCCTGCACTTACTTACTCATTGATTTATTTATATAGAGGCAGGGTCTCTGTAGCTCAGGCTGGCCTTGAGTTCACTATGTAGCCCAGGCTGGCCTTGAACTCTACCATCTTGCTGGCTCAGTCTCCTGAGTGCTGGGATTACAGGTGTGCACCGCCACACTCAGCAGAAGCTTTGTTTAAGATGGGGGAAAAGCCTGCGGTATGGCGTTTTACCTAAGGATTCGCTTACCCCACCAGGCAACGTGTCTAGTGTCCATCTAGCTGAGGAGAGACCCAGAAGTGTGTAGCAGGGAGAGACCTTGCTCTGTGCTGTCAAGCACCCTGGAGCTCTCTGCTGGGCCAGGAAATTTGATGAAGAAAAAGACCAGTGATGAACAAAAGCAGATGGACTCAGGTTAGCCTCTGGGGTGTTACCTGCCGAGAGCAGGCCATTCAGGGACCTTGGGGAAAGCTTAGTCTGGCCTTGAGGGGTTCCCTGTAGGCAGCAGTTCTGAGCTGGAAACTGAGCCCTGGGTCTAGTCGGTGACAGCCAGAGGCTTCCAACACCCGCGCAGACAAGGCCCTGCCCTGAGGACATGTGTGTTTCTCCACATCCAATAAGGAAGGTAGAGATGTACACAGGTGTCTGGTGGACCTCTCTCCTCCAACTCTCACCAATCTTTCCCTTTCAGAGCATATGACAGTGTCCTCAAGGATGCCGTTGCTGCCAAGAGCCAGGCCTTGGCAATGGTGCCAGGCACACCGCCAACCCCTACCCAAGTGCTGTTCCAGCCGCCTGCCTACCCTGCACTCAGCCAGCCGTCAGCCACCCTGGCCCAGCTCCACGCGCCTGTGCAGGACCTGTGCTTGGCCTACCGGGACTCACTGCAGGCCCACCCTTCCAGGAGCCTGCTCTCCGCAGGCACAGGCTTGTCCCTCCATAGCCCATACCCATCCCTGCAGCCCCTGGATGTGTGTCCTGTGACTGTCCCCGTGTCCCTCAGCATGCAGATGGCCATCACTGCCGAGCCCAGGCACTGCCTCACCGCCACCTATGGAAGCAGCTACTTCAGCAGCAGTCACATGTTTCCTGCCGGCTGTTTTGACAGCTAGGCCCCTGGGGCCATGTGGGAAGCCTGGAAGCCCCAGGTGGAGGAAGAGAGCCTCAGAGGAGAGCTGAGCCAGTGGTGGCAGCGAGGAGGCCATCTCTGAAGAGCCCTGCTCATGGATGAGGAGGGGTCATGCTGTTTTTAAATAAAACTAGCCTGAAGCAAAACATTCAGGGGCACACCTCACTGGAGAGCATCCCTCGGAAAACCTCTTGCATACAGGCCTGGGGTGCACAGAGGTGGCTCTGTGGCCTGTGGCCAGTCTCAAGAAGAGTTCTAGTGAACCGAGAAAGTCTTGGTAAGAGGCCAGGGGATGGAGAGCTGCACACAGACCACTTACCCATAAGCACATCCAGTTTTAGCCTCAGACATCTCTACTCTTTGCTAATGGCAGCTACACCACTGAAAAGAGAAGGTGCATCCTGATGCAAACTCGGGATCCCCGCATCATCGATGCTGCCGCCTTCCGGGTGCTTTCTGTCCCTGGCTCCAGACAGGAAGGGCCCTGGGTGTGCTTGTGCCTGAGCGCCTGCCTGCAAGGTCCAGCGGGTGACTCACGCCTCTGTTATTGACCCTGAAGCCTTCCGGGCCTTGTGGGTATTTCATGTGCTGCTGCTTCTCCAAGTGATCTAGCTTTCTATCCTGCAAGATGTCTTGTTTACATACTGCATCAGGGATTTTGTGATACTTGAAAATTCCTTAAGAGAAAAGAAAAAAATTGTAATTGCCACACTTCCCATTCCAGGTGAGGGCCCCGTGGGTAACAACAGAGCTTCCTTTCCAAAAGCGGATGGTTGAGAAGGAGAATCCCTTCCCGGGTTCCCCATTCCAGAAGATTCCACGCCTTGAATCCTGTCTTCATCTGTAGACTTTCGCTAACCACGCGAGGGCAAAGGGTGTTAATCCCACCTCCCTCCACACATGCTTCTAGTACGTGGGGTTCACCCAGCCAAAGCTTCAAGTTGGGCCCATGTGGACTGTTTGCCTACTGCCCCCTGGATTCGGAGGGTGGGTGTACGTGGGTATGGGACGCTGCCTCTGCCACCACTGGGAGGCAAGGAGTTGGTGGACGTGAATGGAAAGCCAGTGTTCATTTGGGGATCTGCAGCAGAGGGGATCTCAGGAAGACTCTTACAACCACGTGCAATATGTTTTTATTTCCTAGCTTGGGCACAGCGTGTTCTTTTGGTTGGTTTGCTGTCGGGGACACTGTTCACCCATCAGAACTGGGAGGCGCAAAGGACCACAGAGGCAATTTGTACTTTTTTTTTTTTTTTTTTTTTTTTGCTGTTTGTTTTTTAAGAAGAAGCCTTCTTGCTTTTCTCCTCTCGTTTGCCAGTCAAGGTTACAGTGGGGGCGGGGAGCGCCAGGAAGGATTGGAAGATGGTGAAGCTTTTCACCCAGAGGGGCATCTCAGCGTGGAAAAGAGCCTAGCCATGGGGAGGGCGCTGCTGCGGCTTCGTCCCTCTAGCATAGGAAACTGCATGGTTCATTTGTTGTTTTTTTTTCTCCTTTGCCGACCTCTTTCTATTTATGTGCGACTGGTGTGGATTCCACGTTATTGTATCTGTCTACTCAGGGGCTGGGGGCTTGTGAGCGGCTCCCTCAGTCAGGCCAGCTCCCAGAAATAGGCACCCTGCAATAAACAGGTCACCTGCTCTGGGTCTCTGTTCTCTTCCTGGGCTCCCGGCCTCTCCCTCCCCTCTCCAGTTGTCCCTGTGAGAGTCTCCCCAGGATGGGGGCTATTGAGAGTCACACAGCAAGATTGGCCTCTTGCAAGCTGGGTCTTTCTTTCTAAGACACAGAGAGCAGGGGCTGAGTAAGGCTTGCTTGTCCATCAGGCTGGCTTCCCAGGCAGACAAACCAGTAGAATAAGGAGATATTTACTCTAAGCAATGGGCTCACCTGATCAAGTCATAAGGCCTGGCAAGTCAAAGTCTACAGGGCAGCTTGCCAGCAGCCTGAATATTCAGGTAAGAGCCAGGCATGGGGGTGCATTTCTGTAATTCCAGCACTTAGGAGGCCGAGGCAAGAGGATTGCCACACCTTTGAAGCCAGTCTGGGCAACAGAGTAAGTTTAAGGCCAGCCTGGAACTCAATGAAACTCTGTCTCAGAAAAAGAAAAACCTGTAAGAGGTGCAATTATCTAATGTGCCAGTAAGTTGAGGGTTTTGGTTTTCTGGTTGATTGTTTTGTACTGAGATTCAACCCAGGAACGCTACCACTGAGCCAGATCCCCAGTTCTTTTATTCTTTCTTTCTTTTGAGACAGGATTTCACTAAGTTGCCCGGGGTTGGTCTCCAACTTGTCATCCTCCTGCTTCAGCCTCCTGAGTAGCTGGAATTACAACTATAGGCCACTGCTTCCATCAGGGTTGGGAGTTTTGTTTGTTTCTGTTTGGTTTTTTGTTTTGCTTTTGTTTTTGAGGAAGAGTCTAATTATGTTGCCCAGGCTGGTCTCAAACTCCCAGGCTCATGTGACCCCTCCCATCTTCATGTCCCTAGTATCTGGGACTGCAGGTGCATGCCACTGCTTAGCTAAAATGGGGGTGGGGGGGCGGACAGCTGCCAGGGTGTGGGATGTAGCTCTGTCATAAAGAACTTGCCTGGCATGTGCAAGGGCCTGGGCTCCATCCCTAGTACCACCAAAGTGAACCCAAAGCAAAACAAGCCCCTGCCAACTAAAACAATAAGAATTAAGAAAAAATAAACTGGGCAACTTAGTGACTTTGAGACCCTGTCTCAAAAATGTTTTCTCTTTTTTTGTGTGTGTGTTTTTGAGACAGGGTCTCACCATGAAGTTCAGGATGGCCTTGAGCTCACTTTGTAGCCCAGGCTGATCTCGAACTCTCAGTGATCCTCCTGCCTCAGCCTCCCAAGTGCTGGGATTATAGGCATGCCCCACCATGCCAGGCTCAAAATTTTAAAATAGAAAGCTCAGGGTAGCTCAGCGGTGCAAAGGCCCTTGGCTTCAAGCTCCAGTACTGGGTGGACAGCAGGGGGCAGGGCAAGGAGCAACTTGTCAACTTAGTAACATGGTGGTTAAGATACCATTAATGGTACTCAGAAATGTTTAAAAATGTCGGTTTGGGGGCTGACACTGCAGCTCACTGGTAGAGTTCTAGCATGTGTGATGCCCTGGTGTTGATCACTAGGACTGTCAAAAACAAGCCTATTAAAGATGTATATGGTAGGCTGAGAAGATGCTATCTAAAATAAAAAAGGCTAGAGGTGGAGCTCTGTGCAAAGACCCTGGGTTCAGCCCTCGGTGTGGGGGAAAAGGTGTACGGCACCTGCTGTTAGGGAGAAGTCAGGTTCTACTCTCCTCTAAAGGCTCCTGCTTAGAGCTCTGCCCTGCCCTCTGCTCACCCAGCATCCAACAGGAGAAGCACCCAGAGCTGGTGCTGAGAGGTATTTGCTTAGGGTGGGGAGGAGTGAGGAAATGTGCTTGGCCTGAGACCGCATCCTGGCCCCAGGAGGTGCCGGGGACTGTACATCCCTCCCACCCTGTGCGAGGCCAGGGAAATCTAGGCTTGGAAGGTTCAGGTACAAAGCCAGCCAGAGGTTTTACCAAGAGCATCCACTTCCTTCAACAAGTGCTTCTCTCTGGGCTTCCAGACCCTCTGTTACCATGGAGATGGTTGAATCGATGGCCGGGTGTGAGCTCCAGGAGGGAGCTGAGCCCAGGGCCCCTGAACCCTGCCTCCAGTCAGAAGGGTCCATTTATATTCCTTCCACACATGGCTGCGCCTTGCAGGATTTTGTCCGTTTGCACACTGGGGTAGGCAGGTGGGAAGTGGCTAGGAGATTTTTTATAAATGCAGAGATGGCCTTCAAGCCCCTCCCTGGGCCGACATCTGGCTGAATTTAGAGGTTGTTAAACCTGAGCAAGGTTTGCAAGAGTTGCAAAAGGACCTACGGCCTCGTTTAAGAGGGTAAGAGCCCTGGAATCTGCATTCTTAACCAGTTTCCCAGTGGCTCAGATGCAGGATTTTCTTTTTGAAGAATTAAAAAAAAAAAAGTCTAAATATGCAGGACCTAGTGCCTGTGCTCGAAAGGGAGAGAAAGGACCCAGCATCCCATCTGAATCTCTGCGGCATCCAGTTTCCCGTATTTGCTGTAAGTGTTGTTCCTTCCTGCTGTGCAGTGTCTGTCCTTCTCTGAGCTGGGGGAGGAGGCAGGGGCAGTCTGGACTCCTTTCAGAGGAGGAAAGTACTTTGCAGACTAACCTTGCCAGTGCTCAGATTGGGGTTAGAGTCTGGCCTCCAGATCTTCAAGTCTGTGTCTACAGAGCTACTTGACTGTTCATTGGACAGCTCTCCTCCTCAATCCTTGGGCCACTGGCTCCTCCCCTTCTTTACCAGCATCACTGCTCTCAGGGCACATGTGGCAATGGCATCTAGTGAGGGGTCCTTTGTCCACCACTTCCCCCGTACTGGGGGTTGGGAGGAGAATGGCAATGCTGGCAAATACACTAAGTGTGTAGCACTAGCGTCCTGTGACAGTGACCTAGCACACATGGCAGTAGCACTGGGGTCTCAGCTCACATTGCAGAGGGGCCACTGCGCTGCCCCTCGTCACTCTCTCATCGCCCCCTTTTATGTTCTTTGCGCTGTTAAAACCATCGGGAGCTTTACTTGGTTTAGTGGTTGTAGGACACAGCTCCTGGCACTTGGGGGGCAGCACAGAGTGTAGGCCACTTGCACCGGGGATTTTCTTCATCCTAGGAAGCCCACAGCGTTGATACTGACATTCACAGTGTGTCACAGGAAAGTGAGGGCACACGAGGTTACTCCCTGAAGGAGCCACGGGTCAGAGCCCAGCAGTGCCTTGCACAGCCTCGCTCAAGGCTTTGGAATGAGTTCCATGAAGGACAGCTGGTTGCTCCACTTCCTACTTCCGGCAGCTTCCCATGGGAAGCCATGGCCCTGAAGCATGAGGGAGCTGAGGGACTCCCAGGGTCTGGGTGAAGGGTCCCTGAGAAAAGGTCTGAGTCTGCGGTGCAAGGCTGACAGCCACATTATGCGCAGTGCAGCTAAGCATGCTGGTTTGGTTTTGTTTTGTTTTTGAGACAGGGTCTTACTGTGCAGCGCAGACTGGCCTTAAACTCACTTTGTTACCCAGGCTGGCCTCAAACTCGCAGCAATCCTCCTGCCTCAGCCTCCCGAGTGCTGGAATTACCGATGAGCACCACCACACCTAGCTAGTGTGCTGCCTTTTTTTTTGGTACCAGGAATTCAGGACCTTGCATTTGCCAACTAAGACACTATGCCACTGAGCTATATCCCTGGCTCTAGCGCACTGACTTTGGAGCCATGAGTGTGGGTTTAACCCTTACCCCTTAACTCCCTTGGAGGAAGAAACCATCTTCGCAACCCATGTGACACAGGCACAAGATGAGGCACAGGGAGGACTGCTGACTTCCCAGGTGACTTCAGCCACGATGATGAGAATGCTGGTCATGATGATAGAGGCAGTGGCCGTGCTGGTGGCCACTGGTACAGTGTGTGTGGCTATGGTGTCCAGTAATCACAGTGGTTATTGCCATTTAAACTGGGGAAACAGGGCTGGGGATATAGCTCAGTGGAATAAGCACCTGCCTTGCCAGGTCCTGAGTTTGATCCCCAGTACTACAAAATAAATACATAAATAAATGAACTGGGGAAACAGCTTAGGGAAGGGATGAACCTAGCCCAAGGCCATGGCTACTAGGTAGTAGATGAGGGATTTGAACCCTAGCAATGAGACTCCAGACTCAAGGCTCACTTTCCACTTCACTCTGGTTCACACATAGGAGCTACAGGGGCCCCTATCAGACTGTCAGACTACATACCAGCACCTCATCTGGAACCTTATGCATTGCTTAAAGCCAATTGAAGGGATAAGTAAGAGTCCCAGCCAGCTCTGTACCTATCAATACGTGGAAATAGGGCCAGGTTCAGCCAAGATGGAGACAGTGGCTCCTCCTTCAAGGAGAGTCGCCCAGGTGGTCCTTGGCCAGGCACGGTGGCACATGCCGCAATCCCAATACTCGGGAGGCTGAGGCAGGAGGATCGCTGCAAGTTCAAGACCAGCCTGGGTTATGCAGTGAGCTCAAGGCTGAACTGCATAGCAAGACCCTGTCTCAAAGAGACAGAATGAATAAATGAATTGTCCAAGTTGGGCCAACTACTGCCTCGTCAAAAAAAAAAAGAAAAAGGGGGCGTCGCCCAGTGGTTCTCCACATGATAGGTTCCCCAGGCTGGGCTCAAACTTGCACTCCTCCTGCCTCAGCCTCCTGGAGTGTGGGACTAAAGGAATGCACAACCACACCTGGCTCACTTACCTCCCCTGACTGAGGAAGCCTGAAGATGGTGAGGTAGACATTTCCCTCCAGTTGACCTTACAGCACTGACCTCAGAAACTAGCGGCCATCAGGGCCGAAGCCCTGTTCCATATTACTCTTGACCCTGCACTCGCTGTCCACTATGTGACCTTGGGTGAACTTCTGAGCCTCTGGTGTGTGTATTTGTGAAATACAGAATTTAAACTACAGCAGTTCTCATCTGAGGTCTTGCACCTGGCTCCACATTCTGGGAGTCTATGACAGCATGGACTTATAGTCTTCCTGCTAAAGATTTAAATTTGTCCTGTTAGCACCCGCCTGCAATCCCAGCACTAGAGAGGCTGAGGCAGGAGGATCATTGTGAGTTTGAGACCAGCCTGGGCTACAAAGCGGGCTCAAGGCCAGCCTGAACTGCACAGTGAGACCCTGTCTCCAAAAGACAAAAAGGAAGAATTTGTCCTTGAAATCTCTCCCTACCTCCTCTTCCCCTTCCTTCTCACGCCTTCCCCTCCCCTTCCCTCCTCCCCTCCTTCCTCCTCCTTCTCTCTCCTTTCCTCTTTCAGTTTTCAGCCTAATTACGGTTAACTCTGTCCTTTAGAGACTTATTACCCAAGCTCATTATGAGTAATTACTCAGTGTGGAGGGGAAACAGCCATACTGCTAGTTTAATTTAATGCTTACCTAGCTCACTTAATTAGCAATAAGTCTTGGCAAAACGTTGGAGCTCGTGGGGTCCTGGCTCAGTGGGTGGGTGGGGAGAGGCCTGTGCTGCTCGTGGAAAGATAAGCAGGTCTCAGGGTTCCTGCGGGAGGCGAGCTGGGCCCATGAGCTAGCTCGGCCCAACCTCTGCCTGGCCAGGCTGCCCCGAGGTGAAATGTGGGAGTTACCCCAGGTGAAGGACCTGCTAAATGCCAGGCCCTGTGCCAGGTGCTGGGCAAACCTTATTTCTTATGCCCTATTTGTGGGACTTTGACATTCAAGATAATTTCACTGCTACCTTCAATAATACAACTTTTTTTTTTTTTTTGCATCATCAAACCACATCCTTATATTTTATCTTGAGACAGGGTCTTGCTCAGTTGCCCAGACTGGACTTGAACTTGGGATGCTCCTGTCTCAGCCTCCTGAGCAGCTAGGTTACAGGGGTGCATCACCATGCCCAGCTGATAATTTTATGGTAAATGTGTTCTCTTTTCAGTAGTCGTACAGTAACTTGATTAACTAAGGACAAAGTTTTCCAGGTGATGCAGCTCTGTCTTTTTACTTTTCTCACCCTTTTCTTTTCTTTTTTTTTTTTTTTTTGTCTTTTTGAGACAGGGTCTCACTATGCAGTTGAGGTTGGCCTTGAGCCCACTTTGCAGCCCAGGCTGGCCTCAAATTCCCAAGGATCCTTCTGCCTCAGCCTCTGGAGTGCTGGAATTACAGGCATGCGCCACCATGCCCGATTTTCTCACCCTTTTCACCAAGAGAGGCATCAGCTTTGGGCAGGCTCCAGAATCCAGCTATAAGTCCCCATAGTTCAGCTCTATTTTAATAGTTTTAATGCTGCTTTCAGCAAATAAGAATTGACTCCTCGTGTGTGGAATTGATATGAAGTTTCCATTGCAGTAAAAATAAGTGAATTGTTACTCAGACAAATATTGGCTCAGATGTGACAGAGGCTCCCCAGGACAGAGGAAAGTGACAGAACGCTCTGGGGTAGGGACAGCCTCGCCGGGGACAAGTGGGCCTCCCCTCCCACCCTGCGCCCTGAGTAGGTGGAACTTCCCAGCAGGGGCAGGACAGCCACACCACTCCCTGCTGCCTCGGTCCTTCTCAGTCCTGGGGTCCCAGTGGCCCAGTCCCCGCTCCCAGCCCCTCTGCCATCTCCCCAAGTTCCTTCCCCACACCCCATTCTAGCCTGGATGTCCTAGCCCTTCCTGTCCCCCAGCAGTACCTCTGCGGCTTCATAGACTTGTTTTCACTTACTCCCTGCCAGTGGGTAAACTGAGGCCTAAAGTGCCAACTCCGCAGCAAACAACAGCAGGGCTGCAGCCAAACGGGCATATCACCCCAACCAACCAGTGCGTCGAGCCTGATGTCTGCCATGCTGCGGAGCCCAGCAGCCAGGTCCTCCCTGGACTTGTGGCTGCCACCCCTACCACTTGCGCAGCATCCTGACAGCTTGTGCTGTGGCTCATCTGAGGGGACCCACGTGGCCCCTACCAGGAGATTGCTCTTTAAAGGCATCTTCAAGCAGCTCAGTGGCCTGGTGGGGTGAGGGGTCCACAGAGAGGCACCTGCTTTACACACACACACACACACACACACACACACACACACACACACACCCATGGCCTCTCCCAGGGTCAGGAGTCCTGCAGTCCACATCCCCTGGGGACTTGAGGGCTATGGGAAGCCCATGTGACCTTGCGGGCTTCCTCAGGGCATTCCGACCCCCTACTCCTGCCAGAGACTGCACCCAGACACCAGAAAGCAGCAAGAGAAAAGAGTCTGCTCTGAGATCAGGTTTATTGGTGGCTCTGGAGCCCCGCGGAGCTCAGCCTGGTGACTCAGGCCAGCCTCTTGCTCACACGCTCATAGCTCACGTCTCCGATGGTGGAGATCTGAAAGAAGCAGCCGGGACAGAAGGGGTCAGTGCTGCGCTCCATAGGCGGGACCACGGGGCACAGAAGGCGGGAAACCCAGTGGTTCCGGGGGTCACAGAAGCCCCAGGACAGCCTCCATGTGGCAGAGCGTGAGGGACATTGTGGCTCTGGCACACCACACCTCAGTCCACCCCCTCGGTCCACATCGCCCATGCTGGGCACCTCCCTCCATTCACACACTGAAGCCTTGGAGGCCTAGGATGCTGCCCATCCCTCGGGAAAGAGGAGGAAGCTGAGGGCTTGTTCTCCTGTGAAGATCATTTCTCTAGGTGCTGCAGCCCACCTCTGGCCCTCCCGTCCTGGGCTGTGCCTGTAACTTCTCAGGCTGGGGAACTGAGCTCCTGGGAGCCAGCATCCACGGGCTGACCGTTCACATAAAAATGCATCCAGAGCTTTTCTGATGCCTCAGGGGACCAGTTTTCACCCTGAGAAGGGGGGTGCTCACTTTTGTTCATTTTAGATTTGTTTCAACAAAATACAACTATGTATGTTTTTAATACTTTGAAAAATTAAAAAATGAAGAAGGAGAAAGACCCAGTAGTCTGGGAGAACAAGCAGAGAGCCTGGCTGGGGGATGATGTCCACCTCCCTGCATTCTAGCTGTGTGGCCTTAGGCAAGTCCAACCCTGTCCCTAAGGCACAGCGACAGCGGGAGGTGACCACAGGGGGTCTCTGCTTTGAAATAAAACGTTGAGAAGGGGGTTAGGGCTGTAGCTCAGTGCTTCTGGGCTCAGGGCTGGGTGCTCTAAGCGGGGGGGGGGGGGGGGGATAAAGAAGCAGCCCCCCTGCCTTCCCCCCCACCAAGAGGCGGGGGGGGGGGGCTCCTTCCTGACTGCCCGGCCCCAGACCTGGCCCAGGTCATAAGCTCAGAGGGCAGCAAGGTTCTTTATGAGTGTGGTAGTGGCTGCTTCTCCAGGGTGTGTGTTGGACCCAACAGTGGTTTTAAAAAAGCATGTAAGTAGTTGCCAACATTTGATCATGCAGAGATTTCACAGAGAAATGCAAATTTCCAGCTTCTTAAGAAAAATCGCAAGGCGGGAGAAAGGGCCCGAAGGCTCATAGGGTGGTGGCCAGGTGCAGGGGCTGCCATGGGGGCCCTCCCAGACCAGGCTGCCTTCCTTCCCACCCTGAGAAAGCCTCACAGGGGCCCAGCGTGCAGCCCTGCGGTGGCCAAGCTGTGCACCAGAGTCAGGGCGCCTTGCGTGGGTCCCCGCTCTGTTGGCGCGGTCTGCATGCCCCCGTGGGTCACTCAGCTGCCTTCTACCTCAGTCTCCCCATCTCCTGGAACCCAGTGAGTGTGAGATCAAAGGGGATCAAGTGCATCCTGGTGCGAGGGCAGTGCTAGCCGCCCCAGGCCCACCTCCAGGGAGCCGAGGTTGGGGCAGAAGAGGTCAGGTTGACTGTCCTCGAACCCGGCAGGATGCTCACCTCCACCAGCTTGTCACCCACGATCTCAGAGGTCTGGCGGTAGTTGGGGAACTCGATTACTATTTTTGCGCCCTCCATCTTCACAGTGGCCTGGGAGGGAAACACAGCGCTAGGAAACGCAGCGGGGGCCGGTGGCTCAGGGAGCCCCTCTAGGAACCTGCCTAGCTACATGAAGGGGCCAGCGATTTAATCCCATGGTTCGGCTCCTCCACCCCATCAGTAACATGGAGACAGAGATTGTAGTGACTTCAAGGGTCTGTCAGCTATCTGCCAAGGGTCTCTGTTATGTTACGCTGGGGCTTTTTTCTGTTTTGCTTATCTTATTTTATGCTCTGTTAAGTGCTCAGCAGTATCAGCTATTTCATGGTCACTATCATGTTTATTATAATAGACAGTAACCATTAAAAACCGGAGCGGTCAGTGGCCAAGTACCTTGAGCGCTCAGCGCAGCTGGTGGACCACAGAAACCTCGACTTAGGGAGCAGGCGGCTGTGCAGGAGGGACAGAAGAAGCGCAGGGAGGGGAGCGGCCAGGGGCCTCTTACCTTGAAGCTCTTGCCCCCCAGGGACACCATGTCGCTCTCTTTGCCAATGGTGAACTTGTTGGTGATGATGTGGCCTCCAGAGTAGGACTGCGCCCAGGTGAAGTCCTGCCCATCCTGCTGCACCTCCGTGATGATCTTGGCGTTGTGGCCCTTTTCAATCACGTCCCTGGGGAGACCTGCACTCCGTGAAAAGCAGAGGGACCATGTAGGAACTCCTTGTCACCCTGTGATTTGGAGAAAGAGAGCTTTCCTCCCCAGGAGAGGCCGGCCTGACAGTTGGTTTAGCACAGTGCCCAGGACAGACGGCATAGACCTGCACATCCCAGGTGCACCACAGGACGGTAGCGTGGGAGGGTCACCAGCTGCCTGTGCCTCAGTATTTCTATCCACAAGATGTGAATAATAGGACCCCTTCATGGGGCTATTGCAAAGATTAAGTTCAATGTGGTTGGGTCTGGTAAAGCACCTGGCATGTAAGTGGTGCTTATCAGTTCAGTACAGCCAGCCTTCTGTTATTAACATGTATAACAGGCACACAGACTTCCTATAATGAATGGGATCTTTAAACCCATTTTAAACCCAGGTATCTTCTAACCCTGGAAATGATGGTGGATACCTGTAATCCCAGCACTCTGGGAGGCTGAAGCAGGAGGATCACAAGTTTGAGGTGACTTAATAAGACTTTGTCTCAAAATAAAATCCAAAGGGCTGAGGATGTAGTTCAGTCTGATCCACAGTACCAGGAGAAAACAAAAACAAATTGTCTTCTAATGCTTCTATCTTTCTTTTTTTTTTTTTTTTGTACTGGGAATTGAATGCTGTGCCACCGAGCTATATAATACTTCTATCTTACAGATGAGACAATAAAGGCCCAGATCGGGGAAGGGCCTTTCCAGTACATCAGGGTCTAGTCAAGGACCAAGATGGGGTCGCTTCCCATTCTACACCAGCTCAACAGATGGTGATCCCTCGGGCCACTGCCAATCAGTAACACAAAAGGGCTCCGGCTCCCCAGGCCTGGGGGCGGTGACAGGACTCTGCAGTCAGGACCACAAAGAGGGTGGGCACAGGTCGCCTATAGCTATCCTCTGAGTCTTCTGGGTTTTTTTGGTTTTTGGAGGTTTTGTTTTTTGTTTTTTTGTTTTTTTGAGACAGGGTCTCCTATGTAGCTCAGGCTGGCCTTGAACTCACTGCAATCCTCCTGCCTCAGCCTCCCGAGTGCTGGGATTACAGGTGTGCGCCACCACGCCTGGCTCCTGTGTGACTTGGATTGATTACTCAGTTCTCCCTCAAACTCTACACTAGTAAAGTGGAGATGCTAATATCCCGTTAAGCGTTTTAAAGGCAAAGACTGTCTTAAGACACTTATCACCTTCAAACAAAATAGGATAAACTGAGCATGGTGGCACATGCCTGTAATCCCAGCACTCAGGAGGCTGAGGCAGGAGGATCAGGACTGCCACAAGTCGGAGGCTAGCCTGACCTGTATAGCGAAACACTGCCTCAAAAAAAGACAAAAAAATGAGATGTGATAGTTGGCCACGTGTATGTGAATGAACAAACGAATGAATGAATAAATGTAGTCAGTGCTGTCCCACTCCACCCCAAAGGCCTGGCTTCCTGGCCCAGGGACGGCTGCAGCCGGGGACGGCAGGCTCAAGAGCTCACTCACCGAGGCGCTTCATGAACTCATCGAAGTTCTTCTCGCTCTCGGCCTGGAACTTGCCACTGAAGGCCATGCTGCAGGGACCACTGGAGCCAGAGGACAGCAAGAGCAGGAAGAGGCTGAGGACGAGGCTGACGCTGAGGGGCCAGAGGCTCAGCTTATAAACTCTCCCCGCTGCTGAGGCTCAGCCCCCAAGTCACCCCATTCTCCCTCCTGCTCCTGAAGAGGAAGCATTGCTGTTTTATGATTTGGGCAAAGCCCTGAGGTCATTCACCTGGGGAAATCTCGGGGTAATCCCATTGCCCTCAAGGTCAGGGTTGAGCAGCCGTAGGGCTTGGGGAGTCATTCACCCCTCTGCCTGTCCCTCCCTCCACCCACCCACGGCCTGCCCGGTCCCTGTCCCCTCAGTGTCCCATTCTCTCATTCATCACAGGGCCTCGGACACCTGTGCCTGTGGGCCCTGCTCTGCGCAAACTCAGATGAGTGAGACATGTGCTTTCCCCAAACGAGCTCCCAGCCCTGTCCACACAGCAGAAGGCGTGAGCAGGGGTGCTCTGAGAGAAACAGAGGCAGGGCCTGAGGCATAGGGAAGGAGTTGGGGGAGTTGGGTGTCTGGCGAGGGCTTCATGCACATCTGGGGAGCAGGAGGCATTTTATATGGGTCCGAGAACAGTGGGATTTGGATGAGCAGAGACATGGGGAGGTAGGAGCAAGCTGAGAACAAAGCACCATGTATTCTGGGATGAGGGACATGAGATGGCAGAGGCAGGAAGGCCAATGACAGGAAGCAACGAGCTCAGCTGCAGCCCACAGACCTTGCAGGACACCAGACTTGTCAAGGATGGAGCTAATACAACCAGACCAAAGCAGCAGCCCCAGGAACTACAGCGGGCACTGGGAGGAGGAACACCCTAAAGACTGCCAAGTACCAGGCGCTGGGCCGTAAGCTCGGACCTTCACTTTGTTCAAGCTTCTTGCTGGAAGAGGCTAGGGACTTCCGGTTCTGGTTCTGTCTCCCAGAACCACCTCCAGGGCCATGCTCCAGCTGCTCAGTCTGGGGCTTGCTTTGTGCTCACACAGACAGGGCAACACAAAGCTGGAAGTAGCCTGGCATGGTGGCGTGCACCTGTAATCCCAGCACTCAGGAGGCTGAGGCAGGAGGGTCACTGAGAGTTCGAGGCCAGCCTGGGCTACAAAGTGAGCTCAAGGCCAGCCTGAACTGCATAGGGAGACCCTGTCTCAAAAAGGCAAAAAAAACCCCAAAAGACAAAAGACAAAAATAAAGGCAGAAGTACTTGAAGGCCCTCACTGTCATCAGTGTTATTGTTAATTACACAATCCCTGTGAATCTGTCATCTTTTCCAGGGGCTCATCTCTGTGAACCTGCTCCATCCCTACCCAAAGCAGAATCCTGCTAACTCCCTGACCTGGGGTTAAGTGATTTCTGCACTGATAGAAAACCAATTTTGCTGCATTAAATCAGTCTTCATTCACCTGTGTTGGAATTCCTTATCCCGGGCAGTAGTCGCGTTTTAGCTTCACACACACACACACACACACACACACACACACACACATCTTTCTGGTGATACATTGTACAAAATATATTAAAATTTCAGGTGGAGCCAGAGCAGCCAGTACACATCCTACCACACCCAGCTCTATGCCTGCCTCTAGGCTGTGGCCTCCTGCCTCTCCACTCTGTGGGCGGTTACCAGTGGGGAGCGGTGGAGTGCATTGGCACCCACATCAGAGCCACAGCAACTCCCAGGGATCCAGCCAAGGAACAAACGGGAACTGAAGCACAACAGCAAGAGAGAGCTGCAGATGGAGGTGGCTCACACGACACCACGCCCTTCTCACTCCAGCATCAAGCAGGAAGCATGAACTGAGTTACTGGGCTTCGGCTCTCACCCTGAACGCCCTCTGTGAGCACCT
>PVLD010023328.1:0-27599 GCA_004027595.1 Dinomys branickii | reverse complement strand
GCGGTACTAGGGATCGAACTCAGGACCCTGCACTTGCTAGGCAGGTGCTTATTCCACTGAGCTATATCCCCAGCCCAACCTACAGATATTGACATGTGGTCATAAGGCTTTTTCACAGGTGGCTGAATCTGGAGTGTGTGATGCTGGGATTAAGGATATGTGATTACTAAACCAGTCCACTGATTGGCTTGGCACCACCCTAATCCCAGTAATCTGGATAAAACAAAAGGACAGAGGTTTGTCTTCTCCCTCGCTGCTTTTGCTATCTTGTGGGCACCACGAACTGTCATCTGTGATGGCCCTTTACCAAGCAACCCTGCCTCAGAGCCAGCCAATTATGGACTGGAACTTCTACAAACTGTGAGCCAGATAAACTTCTCCTCCTTTAACTCTGGGTGTTAGGTATTTTGTCTTAGCAAGGAGAAAAGTAACTAAGACAGATGTGAATCTGCTGAGCCAGCAGCAGCACAAATAAAACTGCTGCCTGGGGTAAAAAAGCCTTAGTGTCCATCTCTCTATCAGAGAATCCTACTACGTTTCTTGGGGGCTTTCCCAGAATTCAGAAACAGTACATTTCCACCTCCTTTGTCAACAAGGTGTGAACCTCAGCGCTATGGGGAAGTGACGTTGCCAGGCACCAACAGATTGCTTGATCCTTAAGTAAGGCTAGCCCCTCCCAGCACACCCTGGTGAGCACCCTGATACACACTGGAACCCATTGAGGCCCAGGAACCAGATCAGGGAGCACTGCCTATCCGGCCGGTAAGAGCCCAGGTTCATTTTGGTGGGCGTGCCCCAGGAGGCAGAAGGCAGCCTAATCAACTCCCAGAGATGCGTAACTAGTTCCACAAGGAATGAACCTGCAACTCCAGTGTGCGTGCGGGGTGCTGGGCCACAGGCTGGAGTTGTTGTGTGAGTGCATGTGAATGAGACAGAGAGCGGGAAGGTTCCAAATTGACCAAAGGGCAACCATTGTTAATTTCTATCATTTTGTTTTGAGGTCATGTATGGCTTTTGTTGTTTTTATTTTGTCTTCATTGTCATTTTGTTAGGTTTTTTTAATCTTTAAAATTAAAAAAAAATTCTCAATTTGACCAAAGGGCCCAAAGGGAGGCAAAGAGGAGGACTGCAGTGACTAGACAACTTCATGCATGAACAAAGGTAGGAAAAGTTGCAAGAGTGACTGAGCATTGCTTTGGTGGTTAGGTTTTTCTGTCCCTGACCCAGGATGATCTCGGGTGAGATCAAGAAAATCTCCTGGTGAGACAAGAGACATTGGTTGAGGTTGAGACAGACAGTTCTGGGTAAAATCAAAAGCAACCAAAGGCAACATATCTTGACATATGCCAGAGATTGAGCCTCAGGTTTTGGGAGAAACAGAATGGGAAATAAATGTACCTTCCAGTTAGGACAGGTTAGGAAATCAAGTGGCTTAATGGACAAAATACCCTCTGAAAACTCCCCTCAGACTGAGGTTAAAGACAGAATGGTAATGCATGGAGGAAAAAGGAACAAAAAACAAAAGAAAGCTCAGATGACAAAACACTGTTGTTTCATTTGGCCATAAACACCCATCCTTGCCCCAACCATCTTCTGGCAATGTTCAGATCAGATAAAGACTCGGTATTATCAACTGTTGATTAAATTTGTTAATGATTGTCTTGATTACTTTTCTCTTGTTGCTGAGACAAAATACCTGACACCCAAAGTTAAGGAAAGAAAGGTTTATTTAGCTCACATTTGGTGAAGGTTTCAGTCCATAGTTGGCTGGCCCCAAGGCAGTGTGGCACATGGCAGAAGGCAACAGTTTCTGGTGGCAGCAAAGCAACAAGAGCAAAAAGGGAGGAACATCAGCAAGTAGCCTCTTTCACTCCCTTACCTTGTATGCAAACTACCTGCCCCAGGGCAGATGTAGCTCTCACACCCATAAAGCCAACACTGGACCATGAATCCATCATAAACTCTAGAAGCCCTTCCCATGACTGCATGAGGCTTTATGGGGACATCCAGACACAAACCATAACAATGATAAAGGCAAGGGTCTCAAGAAGAGATAGATTATGCCTATGTTGGTGACAAAACCAACTGTCCCCTTTCCCCTAAAAACTCAAGGACTTAATGAGAAACAAAAGAATTCACTTCTGGTCCTCTCCTCTACATGGGACCCTCTAGAGTCCAGTACTTGCCCCCATCCCCATCCTGTAATCCCCAACACCCCCTACTGGTTACCTCCCACAACAGGAGGCAACATCAGCCAAACAGGACCAGATCTCTGGCCCGGGGTCCATAGTTAGCTGCAAAAGGGGAAAAATACTGACTTTATCCTCAGTTCAAGAAAAAATTTAAAAGATGCCAAAAATATGTTCAAAATTTTATGTTTCCCCAAAGACTAAGGAGAGGACCCAATTCTTCTTCCCTTGAGGAAAATTCCCCTGGGTGAGGGATGAACTGGGCTACAAATCTTAGCTAAGTGATAAATTTACCTTCACTTCCAATTTAATTGGTAATTTTGTTCATTTAATACACTTAAAACACTTCTTATGGATTGTAACATCTTAAACTACAATTACAGGGTTAACGTGCTCTTCTCTCTACTTTCTGTGGATGGTAAGAGTACTGATTCAAGGTTACTTGAAAGTCTGTTGACAATCAGTCAAATTTAAAACTGTAACAATCTATGACCATATGAGAAAAATATTTACAACAGTTAGGAGCACAACTTGATGCTCAAAATAACATTCTCAAAAAAACCTGTTATCTTACCCCACTACCCCTTACCACCATCAGAGGCCTAACTCATCTGGACCTGAGAGAAAGCAGGCAGTTTGCTTAATCCCAGTCTCAGCAAAACCCAGCGACAGGCCCAGAAGTTCCTTGGGGCAGTAGGTACCTATAGAATGTGGATACCTAACTTCTCAGTCTTGACAAAAGCATTTTATAAAGCCATAAAAGTGGGGAATAAGAACCTCTGTTATGGGAGGAAGTACAGTAAAAGCTGTTTTTTGTTTGGGTTTTTGTTGGGACAGGGTCTTGCTATGTAGTTCAGACTGACCTTGAACTCACTATGTAGCTCAAACTGGCCTCAAACTTGCATCAATCCTCCTGCCTCCGCTTCCTGAGTGCCAGGATTGGAGGCATGTATCACTATACCCAGCAGCAAAAAGCTTTTAAAGATATCAAACATACCTTCACCAACACAACAAGCCTGGAACTTCCACAAAGGACTACACCTTTCTTGTACATTCATGAATGTATGGGCATAACAGTGAGACTTTTAACCCAGATGTTGGGGTCCTGGCATCGATAGGTGGCACACCTCTCAAAGCAACTCGACTGTTGCACACGGCTGGCCACCCTGTCCCTGAGCATTCGCAGCTACAGCCCTCCTGGTGGCAGAGGCTGACAAACTGACTAGGGGACAAAAAATTAACAGTCCAAGTGCCACATTCAGTACTGACATTAATACAGCACAAAGGTCAATGCTGGCTAACTAATGCCAACATGGTCAGATATTAGGAGACTTTATGTGAGAACCCACACATTCACCTCAAAATAGCATAGACCCTGAACCCAGAAACCCTACTGCCTGTTGGACTGGGCCAGCTAAATCTTGACTGCATTGATGTCATGAATGAGGTATTATCCAGCCAGACTTAAGGGACCAGACCCTCAAGGACCCCAGTGCTAGGTAGATTACTGACGGTATCAGTTTTCTAAGAGAAAGAAGACTTGGCAGGGTACTCCAACGGTGACCCTGAATTCTGTCTTTGAGGCTACACCCCTGCCAAACAGGACCTCAGCACAAAAGGTGGAGCTCATCACACTACCCAAGCCGTCCAACTGGTGGCAAGAACACATGTCAGTATACACGCAGACCCTAAGTGCACCTTCACCACTCTCCACGTACGTAGGACTTTATATTTTAAAAAGGGTATAATAAACTCAAGAAAAAAAAGACAAAGTATGGTTTTAAAAAATCCTTAAACTCTTAGGTACTGTGTGGGCCCCTAAAAGAGTGATAGTCAAACACTGTCTGAAACCCTAAGGAGAGACACCATGACCACTGAAGGAAATGCTAAACCTGACTGGGAAGCAAAGCTCAAGGAAAACAACAGAACCAACAGCTACGGCTGCAACACTGTTCCCCAGACACTGGCAAAATGTCAAGACTGACAATAACAGCTTTCACCTGGGTAGGTGGTAAATTTTTTTTTTCTTTTTTCCTTTTGGTACTGGGAATTGAACTCAGGACCCTGTGCTTGCCAGGCAGGCATTTATGCTGCTGGGCTATATCCCTGGCCCTGGTAAAAATTTAAAGACTACTGAACAGCAATCCCTGAGACCCCAGCTCCAGCTTCTGTTGAAAACTTTCACCAGGACATCCACATGGGCCTGACAGCTCTTGAGACCACCACAGGTCAGCATTTCCACTTACCACAGCTAGCCATCATAGCCTGAGGCGTGTGTGAGCAATGTGAGACATGTGTCCCAAATAACCTGCTCAAAGACCCAAGGCCACTCCTGGCATACAGTGTTGGGGGAGCCCCACTTGAAAAAGTGGTTGTGAACTTCACAGTTTCCCCAAGCTTGTGGCTACAAGTAATTGTTGGTCTTTGTGTGTGCCTTCTCAAGCTGGTAGAGGCCTTCCCCAACTATACAAAAAAAAAAATGCATCTGAGTGACCTGATTCCTTGTGAAGAAAATCATTCCTTGTTTTAGAATTCCTGTTACCCTAAGACCAGACAACAGGAAAGCATTCATCACAAAGGTGATGCAGCTGGTGGTCAAAAGACTAAAGAATACCTGGAAACTACATATGGCATACCATCCCCAGAGCTCAAAAAAAAAATAGAACAAATAAACCAAACCCTAAAGCTACAGCTGTGAAACTCACCTACGCTGAGACCAACTCTTGCCAACAACCCTGCTAAAGATTAGGTCTCATCCACTAAGCAGATGAGGTTCCCCCCCTGTGAAATTCTCTGTGGGCGGTCCCCACCTCCTATTAAGGACCTACAGAGGGACTTAAAAGAGCTTAGAACTCTCACTCTGAGATAACAGATACAGGTGTCAGGCTCAACCTTCGCCACTCTGCACCAATGGGGTAAGGAATGATTGATTACCTGGAAGTCTGACCATTGGCGCCCACTCTTTTCAGCCAAGAGATGAAACGTGGGAAAAGAAATGAAATGTTCAGCCTCTAAAATCCCCCTGGAGAGGCCCATTCACTGTTATGCTGTCCACCCACACTACAGCAATAGTGGCTAACACTCCCCTAGGTTTACCACGGCACAGTACAGCCAGCATCTGGAGACTGAAAGTGCTTCCCCCATTTGTCAGCATCCTGCAAGCTGACAATCCAAAATAAGCCAGCCGTGACCTCAGAGACACCATCAGGAGATAGCATCCCTCTCCAGTCACTCCAGAGGCAAAAGCCGAGCGACACCACCGACTAGCTTCACAAGTAGACTACATCTCTTTCGGTGGTGGACCCCCGTGTTATGCCTTGCCCTTCCTTGTTCGTAGCTGTACTCAGGTCTCTAGCCCTAACGGTAACCGTAGCCCTTGCCCCAGCCAACTGGAAATGTGGTAAGAAGTGGCTGCCTCATGTATTCTTATAACCAGGTTAGGCCAAGGAGTTACTTATACTTTACCACATTTGTTTCTCATGTCAAAGAAAGGTCCAGAGAACCTGCACATATAAGACAACACGGCCCTCCAAAAGGGAGCTGCTACCGCAGATGGCCAGCTAAAGGCTTGTGATCTTGTGATAGTGTTCATTTTACTATCCTTAACCCAGGAGACCCTAATTTTTTTTTTTTTAAAAAGGGCTGCCAGATAGGTATGGGGATTTATAGACAAGACAGAGACCCCTAAAAGAGTTGCTACCACCCATTCAGCCACATCTCACCAGCTCTTATATTCCTTTTATAAAAAAACAGAGAGCAGCTCTCATCCCAACTCCACTACAACAGAAAACTCGTCTCTAGCCCTATCAGAGACTACAGCTCAGACTAAAGATCTCTTCTTGCTGTATGCAGGAGAACCAACATGGAAGACGAATAGCCATGAGAGCCTAAAGAAATAGATCCCCATCAACCTTATAATAAATCAGGTTACCCCAGCCCTGTCTCTGGAGGTTGACTTCTCAAAACCTCAGTAACTGAGAAACCACTGTCTTGATCCATGGGGAGGACAATTCAACATCTCCATAAAAAGCCTAACAGGTCTGTCTGAACCAAAGGTCTTATAACTCAACCAATGAAAGACCCAATGGTGGGCCTTCCCAGACCACTTTAAACTGAATCCTTACCCCTTGTCAAACTTCTGTCATCTCCAAGGGGCCTGGGACAATGTCAACAGAGACATCAAATAGCAGGCCCAGGTGGGCTGTATCAGATACATGGAAAGACAGCCTCCTTCCAAACTGGTCAGGGTCTTGTGTACTAAAAACAATCCATCCATCTTTCTTCCTACTCTCTCCAGAGGGACACCTGGGAATCCAAGTGGATGGAGACAAAGAGACCCAGAAAAATGAAGCATTCTGCAGATTTAAATTAAGAAGATGCTAAGTAGTGTCCTGAACACATACAGTATTATGGTCCTGCCACATGAGCAGAAGATGGGTGGTGAGGCGCCCACACTCCCGTTTACATGCTAAGCCGCATAATCAGACTGCAGGCAACTATACAAAGTAAAGCTGCCAAAGCTCTTAACTTGTTAGCCAAACAACAAAGTAAATTGTGCAATGCTATCTATCAAAACTGCTTGGCCCTGGGGTACTTGCTTCTTCTGAGAGAGGAGTTTGTAAAATATTTAACCTAAACAACTGCTGCTTACAGATAGATGATTTTTCACCAAGGTCATAAAAAGGATCACAAATCAAATTTAAAAATCACTCATGTTCCAGTCCAGACCTAAAAGGGATAAGATCCCAGTGAACTGTTATGGAAATGATTTTCAACCTTCAAAAGAGTCAAACCCTGACAGGTGTTATGCTCTTAATTTTAAAAGCTTATCTAATCCTATCCTGCCTACCTCCCCTGATTATATAGCCTGTCTCTAGCCTGAGACAGTGCTCCAAAAAAAAAAAGGCCACGTATGTGATGTTATAAAAATATAAACCTTTAAGCCAAGATAATGATTTTTGACCCCCAAATAGGAGGTCTAAGCATCAATGGGATTTTGTGGCAGGGTCTCTCCCAAAGGAATGTGGTAGGGACCTTTACGGCACAAAGGAAGACAACATGGCGCAATCAGTTCCTGTGTGCACAGGTGTCATCCTGGTATGGCTAGGTAACATAAACTGTACCTGTTCAGGCCACATGTTGCCATATAAGGAAGACAAAAAAACAAAAATTATATAAAAGGTAAAACTCCACTATGCTCAGGGATCAGCCTTTAGATGTGAATCTGCTGAGTCAGTGCCGGCAAAAATAAACCTGCTTCCTGGAAAGAAAAAGCCTCAGTGTCCATCACTCTGTGCAAGAATCCTGCTGCACCTCCACACACAATGGAATTCCGAGGTTGTTCACATGAGGCCCATTTGCCGCGTTCCATGGCACAATGGCAAACATAAAGTGTAAGACACAGAATAACTAGTATCATACTGTATTTATGTACTTAAAAATGTCACCAGGAATAACAGTTGGAAATGCTTTATAGTGATAATATGAGGAGGCTAAAAAAGACATACTTTGAGGTTTATACCTTTCCCTATTTAAGTGTGTAAATACGTGTATTTCACTTTTATCATAAAGGTAAATAACATTTAAATGCTTTCAGTGAATACTTAATAACATGGAAAAGTGCTCAAGAATAAGAAGTAATTAAAGCTATAATTATATGATCACTATTTATATATACATATAAATTTTTAACATATAAAAAAATTGAAGATATACTAAGAACTTGGCAGACGAGGGGATTATAACTTATTTTACTATTCTCTTTACCCATTTCTATATTTTTTCAACATCTGAAGATGAGTGTGTAAACTTCCAAGACCAAAAAATAAGTACAACAGTATGACCACCAACCCAAGTGTTCTATGCTGAATATGTGTGTGTCCTCCAGGGGCTCACCGTGATTAAAGCCTTAGTTCACGGGGCGGACTGCTGGGAGGTGGCGGGACCCTTGAGAAGTGCTACCCATGAAAGGTTTGGGATGCGCCACAGTTTGCTCCCTTACTTTCCCAAGGGAGGACTATTGAAAGGAACAAGCCTAGCCTGCTTGTCTTCTTTCTCTCCTAATCTTTTTAAGTTGTGATCACACTCCCAGCATTGCTACCTGCCACTGTGTGAGGCAGTCCTCATCAGGAGAGGTTAACAGGCACCATGCCCCTGAGTTTTAAAACCATGAGCTGAATGAACTTTTTAAAAAATAAAGTTAGCTGCTGCAAGAATTTTGTTATAGTGACAAAAAGCTGACTAATATACCAGAGCTATCAGTCACCTTCTGATCACTGGGGCAAGATACCCAATATCTGCAACTGAAAGAGGAGAGGTTGATTCTGGCTCATGTTTTAGAGGATCTAGTTCATGGTTAGCTGGCTCCAAGGCAGAAATGACCTGGCAGGAGGTCACAGTGGGGAGAAGCTGCTCACCCCCTGGCAGCCAAGAAGTGGAGAAGGAAAGAAGGAGCCAAGAATAAGAACACACCCTTCCAGGTCAGTCTCCCAGGGAACTGCCTTTTCCAACCAGTCCCCCCTTCTGAAGACTTGGGAGGGACATTTTAGATCTGAAACCATAATTGTAGAAAAGACTCAGAACCTCCATGATACAAAAATGTAACACAGAAAGCCCTAAGACAGCTGCAATTCAGCTAATTCCTTCCTTGGGGCTCTTCATGCAGAGGACTCTGCTCTGACTCAGACAGTGTGAGAACAGTAAGCAGAAAAAGAAAACCACAAGCCCATCTCAACGTCTCCTCACGTAGGCAAAAAGGATGACATTCCCGCGGCTGCTCCACTGTGGGCCCCGTGGCTGCTCTGCTGCTGCTCCGCAGTGGGCCCGGTGGCTGCTACACTGAGGGCCCTGCTCAGGGCACCTCAGGGACTGGACCCACCCCCACCCATAGCACGACAGGGTGGAGCCAGGCAGTCTGCTGTGAGCATATGTGCTTTCCCACCTCCAACCATGGCAGTCTGTATACACCCATGTATGTTATAGTATAGTCTGAGGCAGCTATATCTCTTCCCAAGGCAAGAGTCCAAGGATATAGATAAACCCAGGAGTACAGTTATTATCACAGGAAAGGTGAATGATTGAGTGGTAGGGCAACGGAGATGAGGGAGGAGAAAAATTGAATGATCAAATGGGCCATCATCTGTGTAACTGAGTAACAAAGGTGAAGGTAACATTATGTAAGACAGCATCCAGAGCTAATTCCCTTCTATGTCCTCTATAATTCTGTATTTCCTCAATCGTTTTTGTATTAACAGAAGTGAAGATAACTTTATATTATACAGCATCCAGTGCAAATTCCCTACTATCTTCTCTATAATTTGGTATTTCCTTTAATGTTTTTGTGTTAACTAATGTGAAGATAACTATGTAATACAACATCCAGTGCTAATTCCCTACTATATTCTGTTTGAATTTTCTGTATTGTTTATGGCTTTTCTGGTTCATATGTCTCCATTCTTTTGTCTTTAAAATAAAATTTTAAAAAAATAGAAAAAGGATGACGTTCAAGTGAATGGGAGCACTGAAAGACATGGCATTATGCAACTGGGTGCATTTTATTCCAGGAACTGAGAAAAATGTGACCAACGTTCACTAACTATGCCAAGATTATTTGAAATACCACTGGAGAAGAAATTGCTCCTGCCTGTGCCTGCAGACACCACAGAACTTCCCTATTTCCTCCTCTAATAATGAAAATCATGATTATACTCTGTCACATGTTGGGAAAGAGTTCTAAATTACTGGCTTCACGAGAGCAATTGGAAAGGGCTACAGACGGGGAGTGTGCAGAGCGGCGTGCACAGTGGTACATGGGCAGAAGGCAATTTTCCTCTTAGTGAAAAACGAATTTTTTCTGGGTAGCACCACGCAGTGGAAAGGACACGTGCTTTAGGAGTCCAGGTATACTCTGAGGCTGGCTTATAAGAAAGCTGTTTAATATTTTTGAGCCCTAGTTACTACCTTTGTAAAATCAAGACAATGAAGTCTACTTGGCCAATTTTGTGTGACGGGTTCCACAAAAGCCTCACACTGCAGAGCCCAGGACTTGGCAAGTATTCAGGAAGTGCTGACTTCTCCTGAACCCTGACGACAGGAGGCACACATTCACACATCAGGAGTGCCATAGGCTGTAGTGGTCAGTAACTGCTAACAGGGAAAGTGAAAGGACAGCACAGGTTCATAAGACAGCAGAACATTTAACAGCTGCTTGCAGTGTTACTGGGCCCAGGCACTTTATTCCACGTAAGTTTTTCTCTAGAAAGATCATTCAAAGCCTTCGCTCCAAAGTCTAGGAAACTTCCTTATTTCTTTGCAAACTTCCTGTGAATCCAAAATGACTTCAAAATGGAAAGTAAAAAACAAATCTTTCCTTGCTGTCCTATTTTAGTTTTTCATCATGCTTGACTTGAGAAGTTCTTTCTGCATCATTCTTTTGGCTGAAATGTAAACTCATTTCCTCTCTTGTCAGCCCTCTAGAGAGATGGTGCAGTTCATAAACTCCTCAAATATTTGAAAACACTGCATTCTTCTCTTTTTCCAGAATAAACAGCCTGAATCCTATAAACCTTTCCTCATTCATCTTTTTCTTTTCTAATTTTATGTCTTTTTGTTAGTTTAAGCATTTTTTCCAAAATAGAGTTCTATTCCATTCTTTAAGGAAGTAGAAAAGAAACCTTAGACAATGAATACTTTAGTGAATAAATAATTGTTGGCAAAGACTGTGGTGGTGATCATGGTGCTGGTGGTTTTAAAAAGTTCACAATAACCTTTCTGAAATGTATACCCCAGGGCTAACCAGTAGTAATAAAAGGACCTACCAGTCTACCCCACACTCCTAAGCGATAGATCAGTGGCTGAAAGGCTGTGAAATGTCATCTGTTAAGAACTGGGATTCCTGGAAAGTCCAGGTTGACCTCAGAAATTTCAAAACTGCCTCTACTTGCAACACATTTCCAGGATTCTGAAATAAAAAAGTTCCCTAGACTCTGAATATTTCATCATGAGTTTACTTCAGCTATTAAAGAAATACAGGATCACAGAATATGGTGGCACATGCCTATAACTCCAGCACTCGGGAAGCTAAGGCAGGAGGACTACTGCAAGTTCAAGGCCAGTCTGGACTATAAAATAATAACCACCTCATGAAAGAAACATGAGATGTAGCTATGAAAGGGTGCAGTTCAAGTTCAAGGTAATTATGTTTTAGTCTTAAACAGTAAAAAGTATACTCATATATTTTGTATGGTACCAGACATAAAAGACATTTTGGTATTTATGAGAATAACTGAACAAAGTAGCAGATATGTAGAATGAACAAATTTAGAGATCTGGCGCACACCATGAGGACCACAGGTAACAACGCTGTACCACATCAGGCATGGTGGCACACACCTGTAATCCCAGCACTTGCGAGACTGAGGCAAGAGGAGCACTGTGAGTTTGGGTCCAGCCTGGGCTACAAAGTGAGTTCAAGGCCAGCCTGAACTGCATAGTGAAACCCAGTCTCAAAAAAAAGCCCCCCAAAACCCTGTACTATACATGGGATTCATGCTAAATGAGATTTTAGTTGCTCTTACCACAAAAACAAAACAAAAAAGTGACTATGTTAATTCACTTTACTACCTTTTTACTAACCATATGTATTTCATAACATCACATTATATGCCTTAAATATACACAATAAAAAATTTTAAAGAAGAAGAATTGAATAATGTATGTTTATATTCAAAAGTGCCCCTTTCTTAGTCAGGAAAGTATAAGACAGTACCACCTTAAGCTAGCTGATATTTTTATGGCATTACGGTGCTCATACAATTACTGCAAGTGGTGGTGACTCTACTGTGGGAATAGAACACACGCACGAGAAAGGCTTTATCACTAACCTGCTCTTCTTTGTACGCAGAGGAGGACATTCTCTGGACCGCTCATCAAGGGGTGTAACTACACTCATGTAGAATCTGGCACTGTCAGCCATGCCTCTTTACCTCATTGACCGTAATTTCCACAACTCTGTCTCTTACTGCTTCTTCCAGCAGCCTGTCAGCTTTTGACAAGTCACACAAATCAAGAGCTCTGCCAGAAAGTCTCAGAACCCCCCTCCTCTGTGCCTCTTGGCACTCAGACACCTTCCCCGCCATTGCTCTCCTGCTGCCCGGTCTGTTCCAGGGCCCCAGGTGTCTCTCATCACTCGTCTTCCCTGGATGACCAGCCAAGATGGCAGAAGGACAAGAAACAAAGCTGCGAGGCCTGTGGGCAGATTATCTTACAGAACTTTGTTACTGGTACTGAAACCGAATGTTAAGATGCTCTAAGTCCTTCTGTAACGCATTAATCCTCTAAATCCATTACATTCGCCAGGTGCCTCTCAATTCCCAGTGCTTTCCAGCTTTATCTCAGTCAAGCCTCAAAATGCCCCAAGGGATAAGCAAACAGATATTATCATCGCTGTTTTACCCAGGAGGGAGAGTCCAAAGTTTCAGTGCTTTGAACTAAAAACTGAAAGGGAAAGGTGCATACCAACAGACCTCTGTCATCCTCCTCGTAGGAACTGAGAGCTCCCACCACTCCTGACTTTCCAGATGGTGACATAAGCTGCTGCTGCTGAGAAGATTCCTCCTGCCCAAGGCATCAACGTCACAAGGACTGTCCACCGGTGCCTCCAAACCACAAACTTGGCTCAGCAGGGAGCACTGCCCACTTTACCCTTCATCTACTACCGTTACTGATGTCTGGGTTGTATGTGGAATTTAATGAGTAAAGTGCCTTTTATGTTTTATGGTGGATCGCTAATAATACAGTGACTGTGTGGAACTTTGCAAAGCATAGCTACTCCTGAAAGAGAGTTTCATAAAGGTTTGCATTAAAACTCATGATCCATAAGCTTAAATACCTCCTAGAAGTGTCGGACAGCCAAACACCTCTATCTACTATGAGCCTGTCTTACAGTAAAGATGATGATGATGAAGAAGAACAGGTGAATGAGACAGAATGAAGGTGGCATCCTTCACAATGACAAGAATGGAAAATAACTAATAAAGTGGTTCCTAAGCATTAGCAAAATGTAGTTTTGTCTACTACAAAGTGGTAATGCGGAATGAAACAGACACTAAGTCTGATGATGGTGTTGTAATATTATTTGATCATCATAATACTCTGATTCAAGGCCTTTTGCATTCTACAAGTGCACTTTATTCTCTTATCTTCATTGGACCTCATAATTAGCATTATCTAAGATCTAAAGATAAGGAAGCAGATCCAGAGAAAGTCTCACTCCCAAAGCTGCAGCCAAAGCTGACCCTGAAACACACACCTACTCTTGGTTGGCTGCTGTTTCTTCTTATTCTTTTCTCACACAGGATGCCATGATCTAGATATGGTTTGGTGTGTCTCCCAAGGGTTTATGTGCTCAAACGTAATGCCCTAGATAGAGTATTAATCTGACTCTGGTGTTCAGAGATGAACCCTTTGGAAATGATCATGATTAGGCTGGGTCATCAAGGTAGAGTCCCCATGACTGAGTACACTGGCTTAAGAGAAGAGAGCAAGCAGAGATTAACACACCTAGGCTCCCTTTCTCTTGCCATGTGCTGTGCTATACACCTGGAAACTCTGCCAGGAGGAAGCACCTTTAGCCAATGCACACCCTTGACTCTCTACAACTACAGCTAAACAAACCTCTTCTTTATAAAGTTACCCAGCCTCAGTTATTTTGTTATAGTAGTAGAAAAATCCTCCAAGGCACTTGACATGCTATCTCAGGTTGGAATCCCACTGTAATTTGTTTGAAAATCCCTGAAACTCTTCTACAACTTCTGCCCAATTCCTTTAGGTCAGTAATGGGTGGTGTCTGTTCATAGTACACACTTTAAAATAGCTTAGGAGTTATTCTCTAAAAGACCATGTATCAGTCAATATCTAACCTGGAATACAGAAACCATGAGTTATTTTAACAGACAGAATTTAACATAAGGAACTAGTTAAATTGGTTTCCAAGTCCTAAAAGGCATAAAGGAATCACTGACATGTCAGAAGAAGCAGGAGCCAACCTGGGGCTGGAGACACAGGGATGAGAGACTAGAGAAGAACCTCACAGTTGAACCCAGATCCCCCCTAGGAGTAGCCTCCTGTTGGAGATGCCCCTGAGGGTACTTGCCAGATGGCTTCTTTGAATGGTGGGGAAAAGTCATAAAACTGGAATCATTCATTGTAAACAAGCCACCTCTGCTCATTGAGGAAGAGCTGTCATGCAGAACATTTTTACAGCAGTAGAAACCTATTGTATGATATTATAAATGAGTTCCTAAGAATCAGTATCTTGAAAACTTAATCACCACTACAACCGTGCTGGGAAGTGAGGACTATGGAAAGTGTTTAAAGACTGATGTGGCAATGATAAAAAGGGCCCAAAGAAATAGATTGCTCTTTGCATTTTTCTGTTTTTCTGCTATAATAACTATGGCATTATTTTTCCTTGAAAAGATGCAACATTTGAAGCATCATCTTGGAAGGGGAAACTAGAGAACAAAACTGTCAGCTTCCTAATCTTGCACTTCCTGGCCTCCAGAACTGTGAGAAATAAATTTCTGCTCTTTGTAAATTACTCTATACCAGGTATTTTAATATAGCACCTCATAATCTACTCAGCCACACAACATCATAAATGTGTTCAAACCTATGGAACATACAACATGGAAAGTGAACTCCAATACAAACTATGGATTCTGGGAGACAATGATCCATCGATATTGGTTCACATATTGTAACAAACGTTCCACTCTGACTGGGGATGTTGGTACAGGAGAAGGCTATGCATATTGTGAGTGAAAAGATAAGGGAAACTTCTGTACCTTCCACTCAATTTTGCTAGAAACCAAAAACTGTTCAAAGAAAAATAAAATCTATTTAAAAAAAGAAAAGAAAAACGCACTGCTGCCGATGTGACACTTTCAGGAAAGCAGGTGAGCAGGAGAGGCATCCCCACTCCTGCTCCCCTTCTTAGGCCAAGCAGTGCAGCCCCTCCTGTGGGCAGAAAGGACAAGGAGAGCTAGAACAGGAGAAAGATGGTTGTAAAGCCTCGGCCCGCAGACCTCAGACAGAACTGGAAGGGCAGGTGTGCAGCAGAGAGCTCACAGTTTAAGAATCAGCACAGGGTTTTCTTCATATGTTCAAGCTCTTTGGCTAACGATGCTCTTGCCAACTGCATTAGCTTCATTTGGTTGCTGCATCACAGCCTGTGAGTGGCTGCTGGGTAAGAAAAGAAGGAGGTATTGATTGAGGCACTTATGTTCTCCCTCTCCCACCAAAACCTTCTGTTGTCATGCCTGGGGTCTGTGATCTGAGAACACCTGCCTTACAAAGAGCTGTCGTTTGTATTAAGAAACTAGGTATACAAAGGAGCTAAATGCTTTGGAGACAGGCTTCCCAGGTTCAAATCCTGATTTGATGATTTGGGGGCTCTAAGGCCTTAGGTGAGCTGTTTTGTCTCCCTGAGTCAATTTCCCAGGAATGCAATTAGATCACCTGGACCATATGGCTTCTGAAAGAATTAAATGACATATTGGTACAAAATTCCTGGTTCATAGGCAGGTAAATGCTGGTTTCCCTCCCTTTCTATAAGAGAAAAAAAAAAATCAAAATGTTAAACAGCTATTAATACTCAACATTTCTGGTTTGAGATCTTCATGTTGTACCTCTAGTTGGTCTAAGAGCTACTTGTGAGCCTATGAGAACATCCCCTTTGTGCCAGAAAACCTAACCCCAAGAGGCAATGCAAGTGCAGAAGATGGGAATCGAAGAACAGCTCAAATAACAGGTCTCAGAGAGTAAACTCTGTGGTCAGCAAGGGCGAAACTCAGTTTACTCAAAAGGGGAAAGAAAGCAAAGTAAAATACTCAGTTGGCTCATAATCAGAAATCAGGCCATTTCTCCACAAGAGACATTTCATTTTTTTCATGCAACCTTTATATTACCCAAGCAATGGACAAAGATCCATGTTACTTTGTAAAACTTGTAAAAGACCAGTGTTTTCTTGATTTATTGTAATTCTGCCATGGCCACAACCCCAGTGGTAACTGTTACGGTTGATACATTGTGTCAACTTGGGGAATCTGGAGGTTTAACTGAGTGATTCAGCAGGAAGCCAGAGGTGCTTACTTTGTATACATCCTGAGCCTGTGGAAGAGGAGGGCATGGAGATTCTGTGAGAGCTACACGCCCCCTGGGTGGGGGTAGGCTGTTTACAATGTAGGGGAAAAAAGGCTGCTTGCAGCCATTCCTCCCCTTTGCTGGTTGTTTTTGCTGTGTGCTGCCGCCATGAACAGTTTGCCCTTTGCCATGTGCCACTCTGCCTCTGAACCAGCCAAGTATGGACTAAAACCTCCACATACTGTAAGCTAAATAAACCTTTCTTTTCTTCATTTTGAGCGTTGGGTTTTTTGTGTCAGCAATGAGGACAAAGTAACCAAGACAGTAACATTGGCAAGTACTTGAATAGACATAATGATATTGTGCCCTCAAAATTCTTTGATAGGAACATTTATGAGAAACAGTCAAATCTGCAAGTAAGCAGCAGAGTTCAATTAAATAAAAGGACATGAAAGGCATTTTCACTTAAAGCTTAGTTGTAGAGTCAACCAAGAGGCATTTTTTTTGAAGGGCCAAAACTTACAGTTAGTTAAGTGAGTTCTTATTTAAAGACCTGCAGGGAAGGGTCATAAAGTGTTAAAACTTAGGCTGTGATACTTATAACAAATGGGTATTTTACCCTAAAAAAATACTTTTGGGAAACAAAAGTTTCCCTATTCTTTGTTCCTTTGAGAGACTTACCAAAAGAAACTTATTTCATAGGTAACAATTCTGTGGATGTTTAAATGTCCTCTGACTTCATCATCCCTGACAAGGATCCTCCTAAGTGTGACTGGGATACAAAGTGCGTTGGCGTCACCAGGGACATACCAAAAATGCAGACTCTCAGGCCAAAATGCAGGCAGAATGACTCAGATTCTGTGTTTAAGATTCCCAAATGATTCTAAAGAAAGTACAGTTTGAGAAGCATGTTTTATTTAGTCCAGCACTTCTCAAGTGTGATGTCCATACCAACAGCCTTACCTGAGAAGTTATTAAGATGCAAGTTCTGAGCCTGCCCCAGCCCTCCAGAGTGAGCAATTCTGGAGCACAGCATAACACCTCGGACTTTCTTAGGCCCCTCAGGTAATCTGGGAGCACCTGGGAGCTTCAGAGGACTGCAGTGACTAAGGCTTGAACAGACTGGTTTTCCAGAATGAAAGAATTCTCTACTGCAACCCACTTCACCTAAGAAAATCAGTCCTTAGAACTGACCCCCAGAGTCTCTCCATTACTCTGCTAAACAGCAACAGACTTCACATGCCTATAAATATCAGAGTAGGAGATATGTAAATATATTATAAATTATAATAAATTTTATGATGTAATGATGGAAACATAAGTTAAATACTATTTTGAGGCGTATGTATACAGATACACACATATAGATAATACATAAAATTTTATATTAGCTCAAAGAAGAATAAAAGTATCACCTTTGTCATTCACAAAGCCAAACGTCAGCAGGAGCTACATTAACACAAAATTTTTAGAAGCCCCGTCAGCCTCTGGGCTTATCTATCATCACTCAATCCTCTGAGTGTCATAGCAACAATAATACTGCCATTTATCTTTTCATTATGCTGATTTTTTTCCTTCCACATATTCCATTCTTTGAAAGGCTGTTTGGAGCTCTGAATTTTTTCTCCACCTGTGTCTTCAATCCTGCTTTGGTGGGACCACAGTATGGAGCCGCATGGGGCTATCTGAAGAGAAATTTAGAGAAGACTGAGACATAGCTCCACAGTTACCATTTCTTTTCATTAATTGGTTTTCATCTGGAAAAACTGGCTCAACCACTGCTCTACCGGTACCAAAAATAACTTGGAGTGGCTTATTAAGCATCACTCAAAATGAAGCTAAGGTAAATCACCAGCATTCTACACTGACCACAGTTCATGAAACTGCAGGATATTATCACATTACATTAAGGAAGTTGTAATTGTGACTCCAGGTCCTTGGAGACTTCCTTTCACTTCAAAAATACTATCTGCATCTGCAGATCATAAACAGCAAACCTCAGAAACACACACGAACTCCAAATTCAACTCCAAATGTATCCAAGGGTGGCTCTTGAATGAGCGGAGTGCAAAGAGGAAAAACATCAGTAACCACTAAAGAAGGTTATTCCATAGGCAGGTGCGCCCAGCCCTGCACGTGGCAGGCAGCAGGACAGCCTTTTAAGCACATTAGAGCACACTCTCATTCATCTCCTGCTGTCTTAACGGCACAGCACGGCAAAGACTCTCCAATAGTTCTGCTGATTACCAACCGTAGTTCATAATTAACTTTCCAACTAAAGGGGATGCTTGGTTTGTAAGAAAGTTTACTCATTACTCTTCTGGGTATGTGCTGTACAAACCCAAGACAATGATTCTACACATGCCTGAAGGGCACACCTATCCACTGCATGTGCTGGAAACATCAGTGCTCATCTTAGGCGCTATCTTCTCCAAGACTGTTTGGAACTTCTGTACCTCTCTCCAGATCTTCCTCTAACAGTGCTGTATTTGTGCTTTTCTGACACAGTGATCTTACCCCACGGATTATTATAGCCATTTGGCTCCTTGTCTTCTTCCCATTGTCAGGTAGCGGGACCACAGCTTCCAGGGCTCATTGCCATTCTCCTTTGAAACCCCTGCACATGCCCCTTGCACCCAGTGTTTGTCTCCCACCCAACCACTGTCCTCCTTCTTTCTTACAAATAAACATCTCCTTCAGTCGGAATGTTGGTATGAATTATAATTGGTCTCAGATAACTATGAAAATCAGATTCCTACTCTTCAATTATTTGCTTTCTCTAGCAGCTATGTACAAGTCCAGTACAGGTGTAAAGGGGACTGAGAAAATGTTTCTCCCTGATAAAAGAACTGCAGGATGGGTTTTTTCCACTCACCTATTTACCTATTCTGCATTCCTTGTTACAAAAGGTAGTGTTGACTGGAGCAGTAGCAGGATGGGATCCACAATCGAATTAAGAGGAACAGCTTTAGGACAAAAGTCAGCACCCTGAGAAAAGTAGAGCAGAAAGGCAGTCTCTACCTTTGTGGAGCTACTGCACCAAAACCAGAACCCTGACCTATGGGTTTTTATTAAGTCATACAATAATTTTTCATCTAGCCAACGATGATCATGTCTTGTTACTTGTAGCCAAAAGCATTACTAACACAGCCACTATCATTCCTGGCATGTTATGAATAACAACATTTATTAAGATGTATTTATGGACCCATATACAGACATGCAAATTTAGTCAGACAGTTGATCCTCTCAGCAACAGAAAAAAAAAAAAAAAAAAAGAAAACACAAGAACCAAAAATCCAAAGACAAGAAAGAAAACAGGCATACATCAACAACAGCAACAACATCAACAACAACAACAACAGAAAAAAAAAACACCGCTTGTTGCTGCTTTACATATTGTTATCTTCGAAGTGTGTGTTCAGGCTAACACATACAGATATACACTTTTAATCTAATACATCTACAATTCGAAGATATCAATGGATAAAGCAACAACTACTGTTGAGACCATATCACCTTGTCTATAGATTAGTTGTGATTGTACTATTTTCTATGATAATGGGTGTCTGTTTGTCAATGTTTTTGTACTTTTATGTTTCTAAAATAAAAAAAAAAAAGATGTATTTAGCTGACTTAATTAAAACACAGCACCTCCCTGCTGCCACTTTCTCCCCTGTGTTCAAAACTTTACCTAAGTTACAGTGAACTTCCTAACTGCCAGTGAACACTAAGACTGTCAATATACTAACCAAATAAGAGTGTGTGTGTGTGTGTGTGTGTGTGTGTGTGTGTGTGTGTGTGTGTTCCTAAGGACTGAGCCCAAAGAGCACTGAGCTATATACCCAGCCCTCTTTATTTATGTTTTTGCCTCTTTATTTTTTTAAGACAGTGTCTTACTAAGTTGCCCAGGCTGGCCCTGACCTTGCAGTCCTCCTGCCTCAGCACCCCAAACAGCTGCAGTTATAGGTGGGCACCACCAGATCTGGAGATAAAATAGAAATTTTGTGTAAAAATATCAGGGAAATGAAATATCTGTTCAGAAGAGATGAGACTCATGGTAACATACAGGAAAAAAAAAAACCAATGTGATTTGAAAGATTCTAAGACTACAGGAGAACCAGTAGTCTACCCTAACTGAGGTAGCTGGGTTATCTCGCCAACACCACAAAATCTAGTTGACTCATTTAGTTCTCTGCCGCCTGGGTCCATTACACAGATCTTAAAATTATACTTCCTGTAGGTTTGAGACTCCTTTTCAGTATTCAAAACTGCATCAAGACACAGACAGTGGTAAGATTTCATAAGGCTCAAACTAGGGAAAGTCACCGAAAAGTATCATTCTTAGACTATAAAGCTTCTAACAGTGTTCTCACATCAATCACTTCCCAGCACAGGAACCTTAAAGATAACACATTTACCAAAATAGGTTTCTGTTGAAAGTGCTGGGAAGGCAATAAAACTTCTTCTTCACTTTTGAAAAATTGCTTCTAACAAATTACAAACTTGCATTTCCGAACACATATCCCTCCCTGTTAGAGGAGAAAAAAACATGGCCCAGACTCAACAGCTTTGTTTTCCCCACTGCCCCACCATGACTGCTTCACTTACACCCAGCTTTGGAAACCATCTGGATGGAGTCTGGCCCGCTCCTTCCACTGTTACCACTGCTCAGCCTTGTCAGTCTCAAATTGTGTCTATTAGATCAGATTCATTCTCTGAAGAGTATGTTTAAACCAACTCTGTAAAGCTTGATTTAGTAATTATAAAATAATCATATGTGTGTGTGTGTGTGTGTGTGTGTGTGTGTGTGTGTGTATGAAAATAGCATCTTCATATCTTCATGGACATGGCAAACACACAGCAGAGAGGAAAAACAGTTTGGAAATCTTTCCAAAATGTACTTAAACTGAAAATATCATAAAAGTCTATTTAAAATTTAAGACCATACCCCTTTAACAAGCAATCTCCCCATTCCCTAGTACATTTTCCTCTATATGGCAGAGTATTGCCAAGGCTCTATGATTTATGATGCATGGTCACTAAAAACATTTGAAAAAAATGCCACAAAGGCCACCATTCTGGTGAGTATTAACCAGCATCAAAACATTACTCCATAGTTATGATGAGTGTAGAATTGCTGTTTCATCGGTTATACAAGCATTTACTGAAATCTACTGCAACATCATCAACACTGCTTCACAGTAAAACCTCCTGGAGTACTTCAAAACATGTAGTGACTTCATGGAGTGGCACTAGAGCATTGCCAGGGTCAAGCACTCCCCAGGAAATTCTAGTGTGCAGTCAGGGTGGGAATGACTGACTATATGCAAATCACCAAGGTGTGGGCACAGGAGAGGGGTATAGATGAATAGTGATAGTATTTGGAGGAGAAGCATAAAGAGGAAGAAAATATCATGGGTCAGTCTCAGAGGTGCTCTCATGTGCTGATTGAAAAACTCAGAAAGATACCAATTCTGCAGGGAAAGAAATGATGCATTTCCAATATGTCAGTGCTTAGTGACGGCTGGAGCTCTAGGGGCTGCCAAGAGACCGCATGGTCAAAGGTCTTCGAGATGCAGCTGTAGGAATGTTATGGCAGAGGACTATTGGTTGAAATCAAGAGAGTGTATGACCCAGCTTGGAGAGCTCCTTAAGAGAACCCAGGACTGAATCTCAGGGGACGCCAGCATAAAAGGGCAAGAGAGAGGAGAGAATCGGGAGGATGAGGAATAGCAGGAGGCAGGAAGAAAACGCGACAATATGTTCCAAGTTTGAACAGCCTAATCATCAAGCTTTTCATTTTATATAAACATAAATCTCCAGTGAAGTATTTATTATAGCATTTATGCATCAGAAACGTTCAGAAATTCTATAGATTTCAAGACTCATTTCTCACACATAGGCAAAGCTGTTATATTCTTGAGAGAAGTGCTTTAATTATGATCTTACTAAGTAATTAGTTCAAACAGCTTCAGAAGAAATTTCTCTGCTGTTTAAGAGGGGGTACTAAGGAAGTGCTCCTCACCCTCCAGAAAGTGACTGCCCTGCGGGTCCACACAAAGGCGAGACCACCTATTAGCCATTGTTAGAGAACAAGGTAGAGCTGCCTCTGCTCTGCAGTGCAAAGACAGAGAAACAAAGCTGAATTTTCAGATTTGGACCCCAAACGAGATTTCCAATGGCAGATACATGAAAGGTAACAACATAAACAACAGTGACTAAGTTATGACACATCTTTAACGTCCTTTAAGGTAGTAATGTGTTTTCAAAGCACAAACGTCATTCACTGCAGAATTATTCATAGAGAATCTTTCTGCTGCGTTGCTGCCATCCACCTGGTGCCACTTCAGTGCATTGGGGGCATGCATCTTCACTTTTTCTTTAGTCTAAATGGCATGTGCAGCTCCAAACGGCTAGACTGACTACCTGGTACATATCTGTCAAATAAAAAGCAGAAGAAACCCCTCCCTTCCCCTAAATTTTACTCGTTAGCCTCCAACAAATAATCAGTAAGGAGGTAATCTTGTACTTGCAACACCTGTACAGTTTATTAGTATGGGTTTTTAAAATTTGATCCCAGTTCCCAAAACACATTTTGTAAGAGCTTTAACAATTTTTAAATGCCTGTGTCTCTCCCTATCCACAAAGGTTGAGGTTATTTTTGCCCCAGGAGCTGAAAACAAGAGATAGTGAAGCCCTCACAATCCCCTTAGGCAGCACAGAGCACTGCGGCCATGGCCCCAGCTCCTGTCCACTGGTATTTATGATTACCCTCCTGACCCCAGCCATCATTCTCTCTGAGAATGCTTTCAGTGGGAGAAAGAAATGTCTAAGCAAAAGGCTCAGTTTCGGTTCTTTTGGGCTTCTCTATAAGCCTTCCAAAATGGGTTTGTGTCTTTTCTTTCCTTTTCCCCAATTTCAAGATTTCCAGGATATAGACACTCATCAAACATTTAGTTCATTCATTACCCTAACACAAATGAGGGGCAGAGAGAGCCTCGGTTTATACTTTTTCTCTTTCTTTTTAGGATAAGGCCCTATAGGTCTGATATGAAAGTAGAGAATTAAAAGAAGTCAGCCTTCAATTTAATGTAAGAGGGACTTCCACAAGAGTTGTTCAGAAATGAAACAGGCCACTATGCCACAGGTGAAGCAGTAAGTTTAAGGGATAAGACTATAGGTGGGAAGAGTTGGCTCTGAGTCCCAGCTTCTTTCTGTCCTAAGAGTATATATCAACAAGTTAAGTCTTTCTTTCCTTACTGCTAACATGGGAACAGTTACCATGACAGCTCCGGGCCAGGCCTTTTTGTAAGTGACTTATGCATACAAATTCAGCCCTCAACCCTAAAAGAGAGACATTATGACATTCTTCACTTAACCAATGAGGAAACTGAGGCAGAGAGAGGTTAAATAGCTGGACAATTGTGATATAAGAATTAAACATGGTGCTAAAGTTCATTAAGGCAACTCTGCCCCAGAAGCTGTGCCTTCCATCACCATCCTGTTGCTATCTCAGAAGGCCTTATGAGAATGAAATGAAATAATTTACCTGGCACAAGAAATGACACAGTCACTCAGCAGATTGTAACTGCTAATGTAATGTAATTTACTGTATAATACATTAGACAGCATATATAATTATATGATCACTAAGATGTCTGCTGCTGAAGAAATTCAAGCAGAAACCTAGCAACAATGCCCGAGTGCTCTTAAGAGTTCTTCTCGCCTCTATGATTTTATTCCATGGTGGGTTATTCTGCTTCTTAAAGCAGTAGAGGAAAATGCTATGATCGGTTAGTTCTAAATTCTTCTCAGGATTAGGCCTCACCAAATCCTTTACCCTTGGCAAATCTCTAGCCAGAGAAAATTAAGGTGGTTTTGAATATTCTGGAAACATCCCTACAAGAAAGGGATGAAACTATTAAAAATGTCAGGCTTGGCCCACTGTTAAATATTTCAAGATGTAGCCTAACCTGTCAACACAAACATTTGCTATATTCTGATGTTACATTTGAAGACGTCTTTATTTCTCTTCCGTTCTTTTATCCTGAAAGAGACAGACATGTCTATGAGCTGGTGTTTCCCCAAAAATGTCACCAGGGATAGGATCCCAGAGTGTTGAAGAGTAGTATAACTACAGTACAGACAATTTCTCCAACAAAATTGCCTCATTCCAGATTCTCTTGGCACAAATTGTACTTTCAAAAATAGTAGCCCAATTTCACAAGCAAGTTGGAACCTACTGATACTAACTTCTCAAATATTGCATTCCTTCTGTTCTTAGTAATGCGTGGAGGATGTCTCTTAAACTTACTTGTCAAGCTCTCCTTCTAATAGGGCCAACTACTTTTCTCCTGGGATAAGAGTCTGAGAACTAGAAGCCCTGGAAAATGAAACAATCATGTTTTGCTGAGATGTTTAGCAATGAACTTACTTTGCACATCAACTGCCCTCCTGAGCAGTGATCAGAATGATAACTCTTTCAAAGAGGTTAGGCCAGGACCACCTTTAAACTTCAAAAACTCTTCAGATCATAAAGTCTTTCCCCACTGTGACCAAAGGCTAAATTATTAAATTACATGAAAGGAGAAGATCCCAGGTTACTTCACTAATTTATATCCGGGACTTACACATAGAGAATTGATTTATGTCTTTGTGTATTAAAATGTAATTGGCATATAATTGTCTCTGAGTTACTAAATTATGGTATGTTCTCTCGGAATGCTTAAATGTAGACAACCGAAGTGTTCACTAAAATAATTAAATAAATTCATGTTCATGACAATAAAGATTTTAAAGGCCATTTCCATTCTGTGCTGACTGTCTCGGTCAGTCTTGATATGTTGGCCAAGCCAATTGCCTCACAATCACACAAACATGAAAATAAAGTGCTGAATGACCTCCAGGTCCGTCTGTTTCTAAAACCATTCTAGAAGTTCTCTTTTCTTTCTCTCAGAAATTAATTTCTATGTACTATACACTAATTCACTTTCATTTCCCATCTCTTTGTCGGGGAGTTCTTTTTCTAAAAGAAAAAGCACCCCCAAGAATTATGACTAACCCGAGAGAGGCAAAGTCCTCTCCTCTGTCCTGGAACATCTGTTTTGAAGAGCACATTTGGCAAGCATCCAATTCCTGCCCAGTAAATCTTCCCCCTGCCACTTTGGGTGGGGGGACTAGGGATTGAATCCAGGACATTCTCAGTGAGCTACATCCTCAGCCCTTTTTTGTTTTGAGACAAAGTCTTGCTAACTTGCCTCAAACTCACACTCGCCTCAGGCTAGTCTCAAACTTGGGATCTTCCTGTCTCAGCCTCCTGTACAACTGGCACTAGAGGCATGCACCACCACACCTGGCGGCACAGACACTTGAAACTGTGAGTGTATCCCATAGTGTCAGGTTTTGAACAAGGAAGGTTATGTAATATGTGTGTAGTGCATGTATATGTGAGGACATTTGTCTCCTGTCTCCATGTCCCTATGTACCTGTGTGTCTCAGGTCACCCAGGACTAAGGGGCATGTTTCTTCCATATGCCTTCTTCTTTTGCTCAATTCTAAATCACTTGAAATGAAAACAGGGAGAGCTGTTTTTAGAAATGTTTTGATCCAATTAAACCTAAGAATAGCAAGCGAGATCAGAGATGGAGCTGACGGCAAAGGAAAAAGCAAAGGGACACCTCAAGGGAAGGAGGGATGTGAGAGCGGATCTCTCTTTCCTCCAGTAGTGTTTTGAGTCAGGGTCTCACTGTGTGGTTCAGGCTGTCCTTGAACTCACTATGTAGCCCAGGCTGGCCTCAAACTTGTGAGCTTCCTGGCTCAGTCTCCCGACTGCTGGGATTACAGGTGTGCACCACCGTGCCTGGCCCTCTAGTGGTATTTAAAAGACGGTGTTTCTTTGGGGAAAAAATGGAAGAGGGTAAATATTGCTCTGTTAAAAATTGGTGTGGGTAGGAGGCTCCGACTGAGTCGCTGCCCTTCTCACCCCAGCACTGGTCCAGCTCCACTGCACAACTCACATTCCAGAAGCACAACGACCAACGATGGGAGGGAAAACAGAGACAGAGGACAGGACACAAAGGAAGAAGACCATTGCCTATATTCGTTTTTAATGACTTCTCTCCAAAGCTGTAGTATGGAAAGAGGGGTTGACGTTACAGCAGAGAAATCTGCCAAGCCCAATTCCAGCCAGATGACAGAGGCCAACACCAACACAGGGACAAATCAGCACATGACAGAATGAGAGTGGCTCTTTCTCCTCAACCCAGTAATCCCAGTTCAATCATGAGGAAAATCAGCAGGCAAATCCTATGGAGAGGCATTCTACACATACCAGGCCACTAGCCAATACTCATCTAAGCAGACTGAGAAACTGTTCTAGCCAAGAGTAAGCCTTGTGTAAACACATCCTATGAGTAAATACATCCTAGCATCCTAGACAGGACCCTAGAACAGAAAAAAGACAGTAGGCAAAAATCTTAAAGGAATTCCAAACAGAATTGCAAGTTTTGCAGGAGGTCAAAAGTGAATCATCAGATTACTCATGCATGGATGAAGCAGATTACCCATTATGGTAAAATACATGCCTTCAGACTTCAGTTCATAAGAACACTTCAGTACTGATTTGCTAATTTACCAAATGTAGTATACTGATATGAAATAGTAGGTGAGATATAGAAGTCCACGCTATCTTCACAATGTTCTCTATATTTAAACACACTCTTAAATCTACAGTTTGTTTTAAAGTCAACAGACTTCCTTCCTGTACACATAGCTCCCAACTAACTTTTTAAAATGTCTCAATCTCCAACATGTGAGACAACAGAGAACTAAAAATTGAGGAAAGATTGCAAAACAAAAGTGAGAGAGACACTAACCAGCAACAACAAAATGACCATCTTGGAGAAAAATAACAGTTAAAAAAACTTCAATGCCGAGGGGGATCCGGGGAAGATGGCGACCGGGTGAGCAGCAAGGGAGCGAACCTCCTTAATAAACACCACCAGCTCGAGACAGACTTGGTGAGCGTGAATGCCGGAACCTCGGCTGGGAAGTTTAAACTGGGCGTCTTTCTCTGAGATGCCGGGGGAGATGTGGTAGGGCGGACCAGGCTGCCGGGGCAAGACGTGGGAAAGTCCCAGACGCTGGGAGCCGGGGACGATCCCCGCGGGGAAGAAGCGGGGATCGGTCCAGGCGCAGTGGGAGCGCGGCCGCCTCGGGCCCTCCCGCCCCCCCCCAGACGGTGCAACCCCCCGGCGACTCCCGACA